>KZ062995.1:65579-82657 GCA_002091835.1 Anopheles maculatus
AACAAACTGTATTCGCTGCCGGTGTCAAAAAGCGTTTTGAAATAGTATTGTCCGATGCGCATGTCAACAGTTCCACTATTTTCACTAGAAACGAGGTTCGTATTCGCAGGATCGTGCCTGTTTCGATTTCTTGGACAACTCTTCGACACGTGGCCGCGCTCACCGCACGAATAACATTTCGGTCCTTTTGTTCGAAAATCACATTCCCTTGCCCGATGACCAACACCACCACACTCGAAGCATTTTCTCGGGTTTTCTTCTTTAACACACTTCTTAGCTTCATGTCCGACATCGCCACAATTGTAACATTTTCGTTGACTTTTTGGCTCAACTCGCGCAACACCCTTTTCCGATGTTCTTTTGGCTTCGGCTCTTTCTAGGAATAACAATTCCTGCTTTAGCTCGGTCATGTTGCTCGTTCGATACAGTGACGCACGCATTCTGGTTTCATGGGTCACGCCGTCCACGATGTACTCGATTAGGCTGCATTCGTCAATATCGGCGTCACGAGCTATGCGTTGCATTTCATACACGTACTCAAGCATAGTTTCCTTATGCGTTTTCTGTCGAGCCATTAGCCTTCTATGAACATCACCCGAGCGCACTATCTTTTCGAATTCTTTTATCAGCTTTGATCGTAGCACCGGGTAGGATGTTAAAGTTTTTTCCGTTGCCAGGAAACTTTTCGCAATGCCCACCATTTTACGTCGACACATGATGAACATTTGGTCTTGGGACCAGAGTGCCATTTTTGCGACACCCTCAAAATCGTCAAACCACGCTCTAATATCCTTTGTCAAATCCGTTCCATACGGCTCAATTCCGTCCTCCACATCTCGGAATGAGTATGGCTGCACTGGTGTATGGATTATGGCCGTTTTTGGCGCGTCTACTAGCGATCCGCTCTCCGCATCTAAAAAGCCCGTTGTGTTCGCGGCATCTTCGATGGGATTTTGTTCGGGAACGGCTTCTAACGATATTCCGGAATCCATGATTCGTTTCGCCAGGTCCTCTTTACTGCCGGACGTAGCCAAGCCAGCCATTTCACACTTCTGCACTAGGCCAACACGCGTAAATTCTTCCACCAATCGTTCCATAGTTTATTCACACCGCACGACCGGTAGCACACAGCTCACACACACGTCGATTGTTTTTTGGTGCACACAGTACTCTCACGTGAACAACAGCACACAGCCGAAGCACCGAATACTTTCCGGGAATCGTCTACCACACACGCGCACGTCGATCCTTTGGCGCACACAGCAACCACTCACACGACTTGCCGCACACAGCTAGCAAAACGAACACTTTCCTGGTATCGGTGTATTCACACACGCGCAGGTCGATATTTTGGCGCACACAGCACCACTCACACGACTTGTCGCACACAGCTAACGAGTTTTGGGAATAGGTATATCCCACTTCTGACACCAAATGTAACTTTATTTCACGACCTAATCGCTCGGCTGCCGTATCGCTACTGCTAACGGGTTTTGGGAATAGGTATATCCCACTTCTGACACCAAATGTAACTTGTTTTCACGACCTAATCGCTCGGATGCCGTATCGCTAGTAGCGATTCGCTACTGACTTACTTTCCATATTCAACCCAAGGTGATCCTTCCTAGCTTCTTCGGTACAGGGTGATCCTGCCTGCAACCCAATTAACATTTTGATTTTACATAATTATGTTGTTGATGTTTTATTGTTTAACAAACATCACTCTTTCGAGTCCAGCTTAAGACTAACATATTGAAATGAACTTATTCTAAACGACGCTATTCCTACCTGGCCCTAGCTGTAACCCTAACCGGTGAACACGTGAGGGCGGCATCCGATGACGTGCGGCATTGTCCGGTATCCGAAGCGCTGTCTGGCATCCGAAGCGCTGTCTGGCATCCGAAGCGCTGTCTGTCATCTGATGCGCTGTCTGGCGTTTGTGCTTACGCGTGTCGGTGTTGCGCAGTTTAGTCGGTCTGCGTAACTATATATCGATGTTATTTGTAATATTGAATCATGGTGTTATCTCGGCTTCATTACGGTTTACAATCAGATCGTAAAGAAAATACGCTTTGGTGATTTTGTTTTTGTACATTTGAATAGTGGATTCAAAAGCCAGTTCATGTTTACTTTTAAAAAGTGATGCCTCTCGAAACGCATAAATTGAAATTTTGTAATAAGATACACAAAATAGGGACTTAAATAGTCGGATTCTCTAAAATGCTTCCAGCAGCCATTATTTGTTGAACAATTGTCGCTCACTATGGATATGGTTAAAAAAGAATCTGGATCCATGATAACGTGTGGTGTGTGGATGGTCGTGTGATCTCACACTACGGTCGAAAGCCGAATCGTACTCCATAATATTTCATAGCTTCATACTATAAAAACTTAAATCATATTCCCGATTACGAGAACAAATTTGTCTTAAATGAAAACATTAATATTGATAAGTGATGTAATACAATTTGTAAACTATAACCGAATCATTACGATTCGTACGTAGCCTATTGTACGTGACCTGTTTCAGATAGTCAAGATTCACTTCTTTCGAAAATGTTTGCTACATGAACTACACGTTAGCATATGTTGAACTGGTCATATGAAATGAGACACGTTTTCCTGAATGGGATGATACTGGTCGTTTTAGAAGCTCATTTCAAAATGGTTTTCGATGCCAACACTTATCCGTACTTTATATTGTTATTGGAATCTCGGCGACTATACGACGCAATGAGCTCATTTGGAATCCCGGCCAAGCTTACCAGGCTTGTACGTATGACGATGACCAACATCACATGCCAGGTGAAGGTGGATGGAAAACTCTCAGGGCCCTTTGCTACCACCAAGGGTCTGCGCCAGGGAGACGGGCTTGCTTGCCTCCTATTCAATCTGGCGCTAGAGAGGGCCATCCGAGACTCGGAGGTGGAAACTTCGGGGACCATCTTCTATATGTCACTCCAGATCTTGGCATACGCTGATGACATAGACATCATTGGTTTGAGGCTCTCCTATGTAGCAGAAGCTTACCAAAGGATCGAGCATGCGGCACTGAACCTCGGGTTGGAGATCAACGAGGCAAAAACCAAAATGATGGTGGCACCACCAGCGGCCCTGCTAACAAACACTGATTTACGCAGGGGTGATGTACAGATAGGTGACCGCACCTTCGAAGTCGTCCAAAACTTCACCTATCTGGGGTCAAAAGTCAGCACCGACAACAACATAGACGTTGAGTTGCGCGCAAGGGTGCTGGCTGCCAACCGGTCATACTACAGCCTGAGGAAACTTCTCCACTCAAAATACCTGTCGCGACGGACGAAGCTGGGACTGTACAAAACCTTTATAGTCCCAGTACTCACATACGCCTCTGAGACATGGACTCTGTCCAAAACTGACGAAACCCTCTTAGCCGCGTTCGAGAGGAAGATGCTCAGAAGGATTTTTGGCCCCGTATGTGTGGAAGGACAATGGAGGAGCCGCTACAACGACGAGCTCTATGAGCTGTACGGTGATCTTACCATCGTGCAGCGAATTAGGCTCGCCAGGCTCCGGTGGGCTGGTCATGTCATGAGAATGGCACCGGACGACCCAGCCCGTAAAGTCCTTTTAGGCCGTCCACATGGACAGAGGAGGCGTGGTAGGCCCAAACTGAGATGGAGTGATGGCGTTGATGCGTCCGCCAGAACGGCCGGGATAATGGATTGGCAGACGACGGCGCTAGACCGTGAGCGGTATCGAGGATTGTTGCAGCAGGCCAAGACCGCGAAGCGGTTGTAATGCCTTTCAAGTCCAACACTAAGTAAGTAAGTATATTGTTATTAGTTTAAACCAATTATCAGAATTAAAATATCCTAAAATATTCTGTACTTTTCACAGCCTGCGTTGAGGAAGACGGTGTGACTGATTATCATTACTAGAAACTATATTTTTAGAACTGAAACATTTCTATTGATGTGTGTAGAATTGTGTCGTCATTGTCATTATAATGTGGAACACATCACATAATAAATTACCGATAAATTCGATTTTTTGAAAGCTGAGCCGTTTGGCGATACAGATATCATGGCCGTAATCAAAAGAAAGATACATAGGTTACGCATCATGACTGCTAGTTTACATGGGGCGCAATCTCGAGATTGCGCTAAATGTTTCTGTCAAAAAGAATGCGCTAAATTCCATTTGATCAATCCATCTGTCAAACACAATTATAGCTCGCGGACCCATAAATCTGAAAAAATTATCATCAATCTCAGCGCATTCTTAGCGCAATCTTTTTGCTGACATTCAGCACTATGAGTTATTGATAAATAGCATTGAAAAAAAAGGTGAATACTTGTTACTTTGTGCCTTCCGCTATGGAAACTGGTCCAAGGAACCAGTGGAATCGAAATTAAGCAAAATTGGTCGGTATTTTCGTGCTGTTTTGTGTCGCTGGCATCGCATTGAGTGGAAGCTGGAGAGCGGTGTGTTTATGTGTTGTGTGCGTGTGTGTACCCGTTGTGTGATCCATCGGTGCTCCTAGCTGATACCGTGAAAGCAACTTTTGCCAAAGGATTGTGTTGCTGTCTCCTTCTTTTGGAGCCCTCAAACGGCTTGCACTCTTGACGGGGCCAATCCGGCCTACCTCTCGCTACGGGCTTTGTGTGTGTGTCAATACTGTGTTGTTTTGGCGCTTTCTGCATTCATACGAAGGAACATCGCTCCAGTTTTTTCTGCTCGTGCAACATTCCCTCAAGTTTCCGGTGCCACAGTGGATGCTACAATGTACTACGTTGTACTACGTTGTACTACGTTATAAGTGCCAATAAACAAACTAAAACTATTTAATTGAGTGTTGAAGGCATTTTCATTTTCCGTCTCAAACCGCTACAAGCAAAACAAAACAACAAGATTCTAATATGTGTCGTTTATACGCCTGGGTTACCTACGCGAAATGAATAAATCTTTTGACAGAACAATTTAGCGCAATCTTGAGATTGCGCACCGTCTATTTAGAGCTTGAGGGTGATCGTCAGCAACTTGTTCAGAACGGGGCGTAAGGGACAGTCGTCTCGTCTCGTTGAACATCAAGCTCGTTGACTGAATCAGTAAGGGTTAAACCTGGTGGAATCATGGGTGGGAATGAATCCCTAGACTAAGTTTTCCAGGATAAGGTTTAGCGACCAGGCCTTTAAAAGTGCACAATAGGGTGGGCTAAGAAGATGCAACTAGTATCAACTTATATAGTAATGAAGTGTAATAAGCATAATGTGATCAACTGTAGCCGAACCAAATAATATCCATCAGACTAGAAGTACAAACAAGTACTTGTATACACTAAACATGTGATATTTTTTGTTATTGTATGGCATAGAATAGACATAGATAGAATAGACAATAAAATTATGAAACGGCTTTAATTTCTGCAAAAAAATAAGAAGGACAATCAAATATGTGCAATAAATATATATTTCTTGTATATAAGTAATCAAGCGAAACCAAATACTATCGTTTTTTATTCGGTACGAACGGTCTGGTCGTATCGCTAAATAATACTCTTCTTCTTCTTCTTTCTTGGCCTAACGACCTCTTAAGGTCAAGCCTGCCATTTCTGGCTTACTAGACTTATGTTACCGCATAGTTGGATAGTCAGTCCTCACTATGGGGGAACGGCCCAGATGAGACTTGAACCCCGGTCCTGCCGTGTGAAGACCGGCGCCGCTGTCGCATCACCACCGGGCCGCCCAAATAATACTCTATAAATTACAAAACATAATAAATTGTTAAGCCATTTTTGATCCAAAAATTAAATTACCATGGTTTTGAAGAATACCTTCAATCTCAAGGTAATTCTTCAATATCGTCCTTGCAGTGAAGGTAGATGGAATCTTTGTTCGGGACCAGTGGTGCTGGCATTGCAATACAAATTCTGTACGGGCTCAAGCAATGGTAGTTGCGTGTCCTCAAAGGTCATAGCAGTGGCGGATCAACAGTGGCGGTAGGCGGAATAGGCGGCCGCCTAGGGCCCCGAATAACGAAGGCCTTAAGTAATGAGATGAATTCTTGGGGCCCCGACTTCCTTGCCGCCTAGGGCCATGAAGGGGCATGATCCACCACTGGGTCATAGTGCTTCCGAGAAAGCCGATGGCGGAATATCAAACAAGTCGATCGTTGAAACTGTTGCTGAATGACGAATGGAGAGAAAAAAAAAGAATGATACAAGAAAATTAAACATAAGCTACTAAAATTTTACACTGTTCTGAGAGTCGTGGCTGTATGTTTGTTTTGATTGTCCCAACCATATCTCTCTCTCTTTCTCTCTCTCTCTCTCTCTCTCTCTCTCTCTCTCTCTTTCTCTCTCTCACTCTCTCTCTCTGTGAGGTATTCCCGCGGTACTAGAATCCAGCTTCCTGGGCCTTCCTAAGTTACTCCGCTGGTTTGAATATACACTATTCAGCTACCTCCAACGTTATTTGAGGACCGGCGGCTAGTGACCATATGTCCTTCTGATCTTTATGTGCTTAATGCACCTTTGCTTGCTTCTGTTTACCTATTTGTTTCTGTCTGCCTTGCTTTTTATGTCATTTTTCCAGGTTTACATTTAGGAGTCCGTTACTTTGGTTTATGCCAGAGTTTGTTGGTTCGTGGTTGCATATGTATAGACATTTCCTTCTATACCTTCTGTTCTTTGATGGGCCTTATACCGGGCCTGCTCGGAGTTAAACCCTTTCTCTGGTCTTACTATCATCTTACTGCTATATGTTAAAATGTGATTTTGTTTTCGCGTATGAATTTTATCATAGTTTTTATAATGGTAAGTTTTTTTCCTTTTCCATCCTAGTCTAAATTTGTCTTCCTCTATCTCAGGGTACTTACTACGTTCTAGTCTTAGTTTGTCACAGTGGAACACTCTGTTTGTGGCTGTATCAGGTACATTACAATTTTCACAATTCCCTTGTTGTATTATTTTCATTGTACTCAGCCAGTAGTTGCCATAGTCGTGACCCGCTACTAATCTATTTATGAGTTTTATATCTCTAGCTGGGAGGTTCATCCCGCTATGCAATAGCTTGCACTCTATTTTGTTTTGGTATTTGTAGAACTTCTTGCCCTTGGTACTGCACGTTTCCCTGTACCACTTGTTGGTTTCTTCGATTGCGTTTTGTTTTAATTTCCATAGGGCGTCTTTCCTTCGTAGCATATTGGTTATAATTTGGTTGCTATTTGTTCCTTCTTTAGCGAGTTTATCCGCTCGCTCGTTCCCTTCTATGCCAACATGACTCGGGATCCACTGAACCATCGCCTCTAAGAGTTCCCCATTACTGAGGATTTTGCCTACCAATTCGTCAACAAGCCAATTCGGCAAGTTCTTCCGTTGCTCTCTTGAGTACCATGCAAGCTGCCTTACTATCAGTATATACAATAGGGTTTTTAGGGTATAATAGGGTTTTTGTAATCTTTTTCTACTGCTATTTCTAGAGCTTTGTCGATCTCTATTATTTCTGTTGTGCATATTGATACCGCTATATCGAGTCTGTGCGCGGTGGCAACCTCCTCTGTGTCGTTCCTAAACACTGTAATGCCTACTCCACAGTTCTCTCCCATTTTACTTCCATCTGTATATATTTTTACCCCATGACTGTCACTGTTAATGACTTGGAGAGCCAATTGTTTTAAAGCTTCTGGATTGTTGTTACTTTTAGCGTTGCATAAGTCGATAATGTTAGGGTGGTTCTTCATTTGGAATTTGCTATTCATAGAGTCATTAAAGTGATATTTGGTAATCGAATTGAACATGTCTCTGTTGTGTCGGTATGCTTTGGCTTGAGCTGTGATCTTGATTTTCGAGATAGGCCGTAGCTGTCTGGTAAACGCTTAGTGTGTGATACTTTTTACTAATTCTTTACCTATTAAATATTTTGTTCGTATTTCGAATGGCATTTCTGCGACTATCGCCATAAGAGTGTTAATACCCAAGCGAACGATTTCGCTGCTTTTCGGAACGTTTTTTGACTAAAATTTGACCGTCCAAACACGGTCAAAAAACCTTAAAAATAGCAGAAATATTTGACCATTTTCTCTTCACAAGCTCTCACTCTCTTTTATTGTGGCAAAGAAATGGTCAAAAAAAGGTTACTTTTTTGACTGTGTGGCTTTGTTCGTCTCTTTTTTATGGTTATAACTCATTCGTGCTCTCGTTCTTGTTCTTGTTGTACTGTCACTTTCTCTGTGTGTAGGATGATTGCACTAGGGGGCACGCGAGTGCAGACGCTATTTTTTATCAAAGCTGTAAAAGAGGCAAGTAAGAATGGGAATTGAACTTGTTTGTAGTCGAATTTACCTTGTTTGTCTGAAGTGTTGCGGTTTGTACCACCGGGGTTGAGTCGTACGTGATTGTTATGAGATGAGTTTTGTTCTAAGCTATGCATGTTGAGAATTACACCGTGTGTGTGTGTGTGTGTGTACCGTGTCTGTGCATAGACGATATATTTCGTGAAGAAAGCTTGTCAGCCGTGCATGCTATTTTTGCAAATTGTTCTTCGGAATCGATAGTGCAAAACATTTTTAATTAGCACGTAAGCGGATTGCGTAATGTTTTACAAATAGTCGGGAATTGTTCCTTCAGAAAACCTTTACCAATTATATTTTGTTAAGCTTATTTTTATTTTTATCTATTTTGAATTGTCCTGTATCGTTGGGTCATTTTAAAACGGACACGCACAACCCACTTGCCGCGATTTGCGGTGAAATGGCTACAGAACGGAGAGCTTTGTAAAATATGTATAGCGTTTAACATGTTAAGAATTAACTTGTTCACAAAAGCAGGCTTAGTGGTATTAAAGCTAACTCTTAACTTGTAATTTGATATGCATAACAAAACTACAGTTCTGCAACACATAACATTTTATTTTTACCAATCTTTACAAACGATTCTAAATGGAGAATGTAAATAAAGAGGACGTGTGGTGTGAGAACACCTACGAAGAAGCTGGTACAATCCAAGCTCCAAGTTATGCAACGGTAATCCACCAAAGGATATAGTTAAAGGCGGTTGGTGCGATGGCGGCTTGTCGTATCAACGTGTGAAAATAATTTCAAATTTCAAATTACGATAAAATTTGCACAAAAATGTTATCGACAAAACGAAAAGTACTTACTGGTAGTAATTGCACACACATTTTTAATGCCGTGGTACAAAAATTAGCGTGTGTTCCCATGCTGAAGAAAATGCAACGTCAGCAGATGCGCTTGTTCGCGCATCAATACCAACGGCCAGCAAGCTTCATTCATTCCAGTGTTCCAGTGAGAATTCATTCCAGTGTTACGTTCCAGTCCGGTCGGTTGACGCATTCGCGCGGACAGATTAGACTAAATAGTTTAAAGTTAGGATATAGAAATAAAAGTTTTTTTTATGACCAAACGGTCGTAACAAAGCTTAACTCCATGTCAATGGACTTATGCCTGCTATTCGTTGACAATGCCAAATATCGAATTCTATCTACCACGGACAAATCTTTCGAGACTAGAGTTCGAGCATTGTTATTTTGTCATATAATTATTGTCATCCTTTCAACATTATCTAGAGGTAACGGTTTAGGGCCTAGAATGAAAACAATGATTTATGATTTGCCAAAAGCATAAAACACAACATGGGCTTACATATTTCAGCTGCTTGTTAGATTTCAACTGAAGGATTCTGTGTCTTAAACTTGTCCGTCAAATCGTCGGTCGGTTAAATCTTCCACTTTGCAGTGCACGTTTTATATCCGACATTTTATAAAAAAGTTTCAGAATATCCACTCAAAACCTTTAACTTCACACAAACCTTCCTGTTCATGTTCGAGTTACATGAAACCACAATTACATTAGACGAAGGTAAAATACGAAGAAGGATGTAAAGAAGAGTCAGCGTTATAGAAACGAAAATGGGTTAATATGCACTCACACAAATGTACTGAAATGCCGATTGTGAGAGTGCAGCGTATAAGTTTGTACGGTCAAATTTTAGTCAAAAAACGTTCCGAAAAGCAGCGAAATCGTTCGCTTGGGATAAGTTTGTACGGTCAAATCTCTGACCGTTTTTTGACTGAGAAAAAATAAAGCCGCGTCGTACTCAATTTCTGCGCTGCTATCTCAGCATGTGGGAGTCAGTAGGAAAGATATATAGAGAGGGAAGATTTTTGTTCGAAAACGGTCAAAACTGTCTCGTTGGGTTGTACAGTAGCTTTGTTAGCGTTGCCGCTTTAGGATAGTCCGTATTCTATTGTACCCCTGATTAGTGCCCTGTGTAGTTGGATAGCTTTTTCTGGGTTTATATTCTTCCTGTTGGAGCATACCATTTTCATAAAGTTTAATCTATTGTTGGCCTTCATTGTCATGTTCTTTAAGTGTTCGTTAAAGCAAAGCCTTTGGTCTATAGTTACTCCTAGGAACTTATACGATTTGCACAGTTTTATGCCTGAGCTTCCGATGCTAACATTTAGTCTAGGTTCCGGCTTAGGAAAGCACATCATAGCGCATTTATCACAGTTAATGTCCAGTTCCAGGTCAATGATTTTTTCTGTTATTGTTCTCACTGTATGCTGGAGTTTAGTTTCTACATGTTTCCATGTCATTCCGGATTCTATAAGTACTATGTCGTCTGCGTATTGAATTATTCTTACTTTCGGGTAATTTATGTCATGTATGTTGCGTGTGTATAGGTTAAAAAGTGTAGGCGATAATACATCCCCTTGTGGGAGGCCATTTGATACCACTCTGCTAGTAGTTCCTTCACTCGAGTTAATTTCTATTATTCTCCTTCTAAGAAAGTTGCCTGTCCAGGCTACTATTTCTTCCGGTAAGTAGCAGTCCCTTAGTGATTCTATCAGCTTTTTCGTGCTGACCCCATTGTAGGCATTTTTGATGTCAATAAAAATGACCCCTGTGGTTAATTTTTTCCTACTATTTGTTCGGATCATATTGATCATCACATTCAGAGCGCTAGTTGTAGATTTATGCTTTCTGATCCCGAAAGACGTTTCAGGAAGTAATCTAAAGCTTTCCACCGTTTGGAGCATTTTTTCTAGAACAGCTGTATTAATGATTTTTAGAGGGGTGGGAAGGAGAATTATGGGTCTGTAGTTATTAACAATGGTTGGATCTTTACCTGGTTTCGGGATGGCTACGATTTTGATTTTCCTTAACATTTTTCCTATCTTGCCCGATTTCCATGTATCATTTAAGTCTTTCACTATAGCCTCAGTGCATTTGTCGTTCAGGCTTCGCCACATCTGATACGTAATACAGTCTACTCCAGGAGCTGTGGTTTTTTTTCCTTAATATTCTATGCCAGTCTGTAACATTAATTAAATCCTCTTTAGTCGATACCTTAATTTCTTCTACTTTATGTGTCCTTTTTCGTGAGTCGAAATTTAGATCTAAAAATTTGTTCGCCTGTATTACTGAATTATGGACCACGTTCTCTTCTTTCGGTGTCTCAATCTTGTTACATTTTTAATGACATTCCTCAGCTTATGGGGGGATGTTTGCGCATCTATCTCTTCCAAATGTTTTTCCCAGTTTAATCTTTTACTTATTTTCTTCTCGAATCTGAATTTGGCCAGACATTTTTTGAATTCAATATGGTTTGCTATTGTTTTACTTCTGTTGAACTCTTTTCTAGCATCATTTTTTTTTCTCCCATAAGGCTTTCAGTTCTTCCGTCCGTGGCGTGGAACTTTTCTATTCTTTGGTTCTTTTTTACAATATTATTGATAGTTTTGATGGCGGTATTCAGGTTTAAATTAGAACTTTCTATGTTTTTTATTTTTGTGTATATTCTCCCTAATATCGGGACTTTTCTAATGATCCGAGGGGTTTCTATTTGAATTAAATTAGAGGTTGTTCTGTGTTGACTATTGCCTATATGATTATCCTGAATAACTCTTTGTATTTTTCCAAGCAAACTGATCAATGATATGGTCAAATCAATCGCTGAGTCCCTTTTGTTTTTATCGGATGAGTTGAATGTATATACATCGTTGTGCATAATTGACAAATTGCTCTCATTCGTTTCCTCTAATAAGAGTTTACCCCTTTTATCTGTGCTGTGATCTTCCCAGTATGTGTGGTGCGCTTTAAAATCACCCATTATCACGCAATCTCTTTCCTAGGATGCGTACGTTAGCAATTGTTGGAACATCCGTTTGAATTGGTTGTGATTAGTTTTGGAGGCTACATATGTGCTAATGATTACCAGACCGCTTTCTATCACTTTTAATCCTACCGTTTGGATCCACTCATTGTCATCGTGAGCTTTTACCCGTTCAAATCTTAAATTTTTTCTAATGAGGATGGCGCTGCCTCCATAGCCATCCTCACGATCCTTTCTTATAATGTGAAACTCTTTGAATTTAATAGTATCTTCAGCCTTTAGCCACGTTTCCTGTAGGCAGGCAATGTCATATCCCTCATTGTTCAGTGTGTACGTTAATTCCTCTTTGTTCCTGCTTATGCTTTGGATATTTGTTTGTATTATTTTGATTTCTAGTCCTACGTCAAAGACCAAAATTACAATGCACTCCGAGGGTTACGTTTTGTAGTGTTTTATGTTAGCGGGTGTGCTGTCGCGTCAGTTTTATATGATTATTTTCAGTATCTGTTCTTTTGATAGTTTATGGATTGGTATTTGTTTTCCGTTCTCTATCATAAT
This sequence comes from Anopheles maculatus, assembly GCA_002091835.1. Classification (NCBI taxonomy): domain Eukaryota; kingdom Metazoa; phylum Arthropoda; class Insecta; order Diptera; family Culicidae; genus Anopheles; species Anopheles maculatus. Next base: position 78,256 of record KZ062995.1, read on the forward strand.
CAGTTCCGAGTCCATCTCTGAAGGAGATGAAACTCTTGCCATATCCTCTTGAGTGGAGGATAAGTCATGTGGTTTTGTAATGGTTTGGGTTTAGAGTTTATCTCCACGCGTTCGACATCATTGAACGCGAGCTTGGGCTTGTGCTCAACGAGGCTCTTCACGGAGAGATTCCTCGAAGCTTCGTCGACGGGGTCATAGTGCTAGTAAAAAAAAAAGGAGGTGGAGATACCATGTCCTCGTTTCGACCTATCTCACTTCTTAACACAGATTACAAGCTTCTGTCGAAGATTATCAAACCACGGCTTGATGGAATAATCGAGAAGTGGGGGATAGTCTCGGCAGCGCAAAAATGTTGCAATAAACCACGCAACATTTTTCAAGCTGTTCTCTCTGTTAAGGAGCGAGTGGTTGATTTGAAGATATTTTATTCTTTCGTTTATTTATAGAGGCTTTGGGTCTCATAGACCTCATTCGCCTCTTTTCTGTCTATTGTTACATGTGTGGTACAACTATTGCGAGTGTGGCTAATCTATTACATGAAATTCTTATATTGGTAAAACTATTGTGCGTTGAATTTACATTTCTCGGAACAGGTTGCTAATGCGTAAAAATCGGATGAGGCGGTTCTGTTGTTGTTTGTCGGGTGATAGTATGATGGCTAGGTCGGTATCAAGTTTTATTATTATTTTTATTATTATTTATTGATACTACTTGTCTGCCTCGAGGGCTTAACAATGATTAACTTACATACTAGTGAAATAGGGAGTTGGAGTACGAGGATGAGGGAAGCAATCATTGTGAGGAGCGGGGAGAAGATTGACGTAGGCGCGAACGAAAATTGGACACAGGGACATTGTAGTCAAACAGGCAATAAGAATCGTTAAAAGTCGACAACGCTCGAAGAAAAGGATCGTTTGATCCATATCGTGTATGGCGGGAAGGGATGTAAAGGGGCGCACGGTTCCTTAAGTGTCGAGAGGGAGCATATAAAGGAACGGCAGATAGAAGGGAAGGAATGTCAAGGTCATGGGAAAGGAGGCTTGCAATGAAGCTAGCGCGGGAATGGGAATGTCGAACATCAATGGGTTCGAGACCAAGAAGTTGACAACGGTTAGGGTATGATAGGCGAGGAACTTGGAAGCCTGCAAGGAAACGGCGAGTTGCTACGCGTGTGAATTTTCGCTGAACACTCTCCAGTCTGGCCAATGCAACTGAGCCTGACGGGGACCAGACAACAGCAGCATAGTCCAAGGTAGATCGAACCCAGCAGCAGTACAAAGCCTTAAGGCAGATAGGGTCGCGGATTTCCGATGAGAGTCTGACGATCAGTCCAAGTGATTTGTTGGCTTTATTCACAACATGGTCGACTTGGACATTGAAAGTGAGAGCCTCATCTAACCATACACCTAAATCTTTTACGGACGAAACACGGTTAATAGCGGTGCCACGGAAAGAGTAATGAAACGTAAACTTGCGGGACCTACTAAACGAGATGACACAACATTTATCGGGACAGAGGAGAAGGCCGTTGGAATGACACCAGTCGGAGAAGGAGTTAAGGACATTTTGGAGGAAGGAGCAATCGGAGTATGAAGACACAGGATGAAATATTTTGAGATCGTCAGCGTAAATCAAGAAACCGTCGGGAGGAAGAGTTGAAACACAGTCATTGAGGAAAAGAAGGAAAAGCAGAGGACTTAGGACACTCCCTTGCGGCACCCCAGAGGAGCCGATAAAGGAGTCGGATAACGAGGACATTATACGGACTTTATAAGATCTTCCATAGAGGTAAGATTTTAGCCAACCAAGTAGACTACCTCCGACACCAAGTTTATCGAGCTTAGCTACCAGCAGATCGAGAGGTAAGCTGTCGAAAGCCGCTTTGAAATCCGTATATATAGTGTCAGTTTGGAGACCGGACACCATATTTGATATAGCGGTAGAGACGAGACACATAAGATTAGAGGAAGTACTACGTTTGGGGATAAAGCCGTGTTGATGAGGGGATAGATAATTCAATGTTACAGGGAGAAGGGAAGAGTGGATAGTGGATTCGAGGACTTTAGAAGGAGAACAGAGAAGGGCGACGCCTCGGTAGTTGGAGCAGACGGAGCGGTCGCCTTTTTTATGGATTGGGACCAGCCACGCAGTTTTCCACAAGGTAGGGAAGGAACCTTCTTGAATGGATCTTGTGAAGATACGACTCAAGAGGGGGGCAAAAAAGGAAGCACACTTTTTCAGAACGGAAGACGGTATGCCATCAGGACCAGGAGAGTAGGACAATTTTAGTTTGGATAAGGAAGATAGTACAGAAGGAGTATCAACACAAACATCGTTTATAGAGAAGACATCACACGGGGTGTAGGAGAGACCATCAGCTAAAGGCACTGTACGACTGCTCGGATCAATAAATACGCTGGAGAAGTGTTTGGCGAAAAGGCAGCATTGCTCGTAAGGAGTGGAAGCAGTTTCAGAAGCTAAGGATACAGTAGGAGGGATGCCATGAAGGTTGCGACGCGAATTGGAAAATCGCCAAAACGAACGGGGGTCGGATGTGAACCGATCCTGCAATCTGACCACGAATGATGCGTAACGCCACCGGTTGTACGCACGGTAGGCGCCAGAAGCGTATTTGTAAATCCGAAGAGAAACAGGATTGCGATTATGGCGATAATTGCGCAGCGCCCGATTTTTGTCTGACTTTAACGCTCTTAATGCCCGGTTCGACCACGGTGGGTTGGGGGGAGTATTTAAGAAAGGACAACAAAGAGGGAAGAAGGAAACAAACTTAAGATTAAACATAGAAACGGCTGCATCGATGTTTTCGGCATCTTCGATGAAGGTCCAATCAGCATTACATAGCTCAGCAAGTAGCTTCGTGTAGTCCATTCTGCGAAAGTTCAATCCAGGCGATGCACGAGTATGATGAGAAGAACGAGCTGAGAAAATCACGGGACTCGTGTCCTGGATGGTTAGCTCGAGAGCCGGGTGATGAAGGTCGGGAGTCAGGATGGGGCAGGAAACAGCTTGAACGCGGGTGCATATTGCAGCGGTAGATTCATTTGCAAATAGCAAATCCAGTTGGCGATCACGGTGATTAGTGACTCCGGATAACTGCAGCAGACCGTTGAAATTCATGCCATCGATAAAGTAGCTGCATGATGACGAAGGGCAGTGAGGGGTGTAGTGGAATGGTGCAGAGGAGCTAGGATGCCAAGAGATCAGCGGCATGTTGAAGTCTCCTAGTATTAGTAGCAGGTCCGTAGGTGATAGTTGTTCAGAGATTACGCTAACGCTCTCATTAAGGTTCTCTAACACATCGGTGGAAGAACTGCGGTCCGGCGGGATGTAGGCAGGTGGTTCGGTGTGTAGTGTATCCATGGCAATCGGTAAGGATGTGGCGGACCGTAATGTCGACGCCACAGAAGCTGCAAAGTGGTGGATTGGATCTGTCGAGAAGGTAGGAGTGTGTCAGGCGGGTATGACCGATGCGAAGGCGGGAAAGGACTCGTTGGATGTGCTGGAATCGGGATCATCCCAAGGTGCTGTGTTGTGCTTGATGGAGCGGAGTTTTGTAGAGAGGTCTAGGTTGTGCCAAGTGGTGTTCCAGTGTTGAGCGACTATTGCGTTAGTGAAGCGGATGGTGTCTCGGCGTGAAAGAGCGCTGTGTGGTTCGGCTGGACGGAGCCGAACCTCGTTGGCCAGTCGATCGGCTTTCTCATTTCCGTCGATTCCAGAATGCCCCGGAATCCAACAGAAAGTTATTGCAGGTAATGATGGGATGTCGTCAAGGAGCTGGATGTGGGGGTCTTTGGAGAGGCCGTGTTCAAGGGCGGTCAGAACACTGGCACTGTCGGTGAAGATGACGTTCGGAATGTCGGTCCGAAGTCCTTCTTCGGCGGCAAGTCGAATGGCTATTGCTTCGGCTGAAAAGATAGATGTATGGTTAGGAAGTTTGATGGCGCAGTTGTCGTGGTAGGAATGGATCCCACAGCCGGCTGACACCCGATTAACGGAGCCGTCTGTGAAGATGTGGTGATGGTGCTGGTATTTGGTTCGGATCAGGTGCGTAAAGGTGCTATTGGCGATGTGGCTACTTTTTCCGGTGGTTCGTAGCGGTAAGAGACCGAATCTCTTTATTGTACTTGTAGTGATCCGGGCAGTTGGCCCATCTCTACTAACAGCGGACGTAAGTTTCCAATCCTATCACAACCACACTATCAACACCATTCCTACTCCTATCACTACCACAAACAAATCGAAAATAGTGGAAGGCAATATTAGGAGCCGGTATCAGGAACAAAAACACTCTCGGTAGCCGACAGCCGAACCGGTAACACGGAAAGACTTGTAAACGCGCGGAAGATCACGAAAATAAAGTGACGTTCAACCCAAGCCTCGT
>KZ062996.1:0-28509 GCA_002091835.1 Anopheles maculatus
AGGGAAACGGAGAAGTTGTACCGTATAGCCACGCTATACGTTTGGCAGTAATTAATAAACCTTAAATTCATCATCCATTGGGATTGTTTCGAAATTATTTTTTTGTCTTGACTCTCTGATTTGACGTGTGGTGGTAACTGAGATTTTGACATTTGATTAATTCTTGACGAAAAAAGAGGAGTTTCAAAAGAACTGTATAGTAAGAGTTTGCTAAGACTATGTACTATCGATTTTTATGAGAATCTAGATATCCTTGACGATGTCTGGTATTCACTATTCAGTAGTGTGGAAAGGAATAAACTAACAACAGTGAGCGAACTGTTGCTAAAATTCTCTTACTTCCCTTAGTTCCTTAGTTGTGTTTGCATCTTATCTGTAAGAATATTTTGTGCTTTTTTCACACTTTTCTGTGTCAATAAAAACACACTATTTAAATTGTGCCTTCCAAGAAGCCCAAGTAACGATTGTTGACACGACCGTCTTAATCCGAACATCCCGTCCACGAAGATAAATCCTTCCGTTTTTGCATGTCCGGCATATGCTAATCTTATCTAACCCGTCATAGTGAGAATAACAAAGAACAACAACAAAATTGCGCAAAGCCTTGAACCATTTGCGTGAGTTATATATTTAGTGGTATTTAAGCTACCCTCGAGGCCAGTGTTCGTTTGACCGTTTCGTGTTTTAGTCGTCAAGCCAAAAAACAAAAGCCAAGAGTGAAAAGATGAAGTTACTCGTGCTGGTAATGCTGGCAGTGGTTGGAGCAAGCCATGCAGCTCGGCCAGGTGCCATCGAGGTGATCGATACGTTCAAGCAAATCGTTCCCCGATATCTGGCGACCATAGGTGAGGATCAGGAGAAAATTTTTACACTGGAACGTGAAGGCACGGAATCGATCGCGCAATTCCACTCCGATATTGCACTGGCGAAGCAAACATTCGTCATGTCCATCACGCTGCAGGAAGATGAGTTGATTGATATGATTGGCGCTCAGAACACATCCGTGGCCGATGCGCAGTGCATGCAGTTTATAGCGACTGCTGTCAACGAAACTGTGAACGTGATCGGTGTCGGGTACACGAAGTGCATCAATGCAGCGGACGAAGCCCTGGGTGATATCGTACTGTCGTACTACGGTAGTATCGGAGCGCTCGAACAAACGGCGTCCAATGCAACGCTGCTGGATGTTTTCCGTGGTGAAAATGTGTTCTACACCCCGGACAATATTGTGGCCAAGCTAAGGCAAAAAGAGACCGAACTGCGAGGCAACAGTTCACCACTGGCGGCGGAGCTACAGGTGCAAAAGGAGGAACTCGTGGCCAACCTGACGGCGATCCGTAGTAGCTACATCGAATGCATGTCGGATACAGAGTTTGCCTTCCGCAATTACATCGCGTTGGCTCAACAGCAGCTGAGCACGATCTGCGGTGGAGAGGTCATCATTCCCGAGAACTAAGCGCATCCGAATCTGATCAGTCGTAATGATAACAGTTTTAAAACAAAAATATTAACACACCATTTAACATCCAAGTTAGACCAGCATGTTGACACGACCGCCTTAATCCGAACATCCTGTCCACCAAGATAAATCCTTCCGTTTTTGCACGTCCGGCATATTCTAATCTTATCTCACGCATCATAATGAGATGAAGAAAGAATAACTACATCTGCTTTAAAGCGTTCCTCCCTTGGGGTAGGGATTATATATTTAGTGGTGTTTAGGCTATCCTCGGGGCCAGTGTTCGTTTGATCGTTTCGTGTTTTTAGTAACGCAAAAGCCAAGGTTTCAATGATGAAGTTACTTGTGCTGGTAGTACTGGCAGTGGTTGGAGTAAGCAATGCTGCTCGTCCAGGTGCCATAGCGGTGATCGATACATTTAAGGAGATATTACCCGCATATCTACACACAATAACGAGTCATCAGCAGAACATTTTTATGACAGAGAGTATAAACACCGAAGACATAGCGCAGTTTCACACGGATATTGCACTGGCGAAGGAAACATTCGTCATGTCCATCACACTGCAGGAAGATGAATTGATTGATATGATTGGCGCTCAGAACACATCCGTGGCCGATGCTCAGTGCATGCAGTTTATAGCGACTGCTGTCAACGAAACTGTGAACGTGATCGGTGTTGGGTACACAAAGTGCATCAATGCAGCTGACGAAGCGCTGGGTGATGTTGTACTGTCGTACTATGGTAGCATTGCAGCGCTCGAACATACGGCGTCCAATTTAACGCTGCTGGATGCTTTCCGTGGTGAAAATGTGTTCTACACCCCGGATAACATTGTGGCCAAGTTGCGGCAAAGGCTGAACGATCACACGTACGAAGTTCCAACAATAATGGGAGAGCTACAATCGCAATATCTCGGACTCATTGCCAACCTGACGACGATCCGTAATAGTTACATCGGTTGCATGACAGATACAGAGCTTGCCTTCCGCAATTACATCCCGTTGGCTCAACAGCAGCTGAGCATGATCTGCGGTGGAGAGGTCAGCATTCCCGAGAACTAAGTGCATCCGAATGATACTGCGTTGTAGCAAATTTAGAAATAAACTTAATCCATTCAGCAGTCACCGACACAGTAAGAGGGTTTAATTCGAAGTACTTTAAAAGCTGGCTACGGTTCCGAGGTTTCGGCTAGACTCTAGAACCGTGGTTCGACATTCATTTGCAATTTAATTGTGCCTATGGTGCCCGTGATACGAGAGCCACTTGTTTGTGGTGGTAGTGTTCATCCTAAGCAAACACAACCATAGGACGCACGGGAGAAAAGCGGTTTCAGGTGTCCGGATGCAGGTCAACTGGCAGCCACACGAAACAAGACGCCTGTGTGTAGCGACCACGGTAGACTACACACCGATAAATCCTCTGCTCGTACAGTAACCCCTATCATTGTGTACACTGTTCGCATGCGTTTTGTATGAGCTTATTCGGAACTGAATTTGTGGCACACATGCAGAAGGATATGAGGACTTTGAGCTTGAAAGATCAAAAACTTTGAAAAGGTTCCTTTTTGGTAATGGGTCAGACATTTGCTTGAAAAAATTCTCAACAGACTAAATGTTGCTAAAGAATGCTTGAATTGAAAAGTCTGGTGACATCCAGCTCAACTTACTGAACGTGTGGCCTTTGTTTATTGTCATCTCAGACACACTTTCACATTAGTTCGTTCTATACTTCAATAGTATGCGAATTCACACCACTCATTTTTCATTCTCGGAATGATCCTGCACCGACTGATGATTAGAGGTTGATGCTGAGCTCTGCGCCAGTTCCGGGCAGCATCAGCCACAACAGTCACAAAAAATGTTATTAGCCCCGAGATTTGACCGTTAACTACTCAGCACCCGGACTGCCGGCGATAAGTTAGCCACCGGTTCCATCCAGCGTTTGAAGGATGGAAACAATCTGATGTCCATTAACGGAAACCGGAACGAAGTATCGTAAATTAAATTTTATTATTTCATTACTTTTTCCTTCCTCTTCTTCTGTTCCGCAACCAACCTTATCCCGGCTTTACGCAAGCGGTGATGAAATCAAGCTGCTAGCAACCTGTTGTTAGGATCGTCGCTGTCCGCTGTGCGTGTGAGTGTACGTGTCTCGAGTATCCCTATCCCTGCATCTCGAACGGTATCGTAAAGTGACCGGATCGTTGAGTACTCCCCTACGCAAGGCTGGATAATTCTTCACGTTTATAGATTCTGTGCGGTGAATCATTACGGTTCAACGGGTTTTCGGTCCAACCTGCCGTAGGACGGTCAACGTCATAAACCACGAATCGTCCATCGTCAAAACCTCAAGCTAATATGTTTCCTCTTCCGGTACTCTTCTCGCTCCAAAAAAAAAGAAGGAACCGACCACTGCAGGCATGCACTTTGGCGTTATGGTTCTATGGCATAATCTGCTCAATCTCTACGCCACAACACCGATTGGCTGGTTGCTTGCTGCTGACCAACGAACGGACAAGGGTGAAAAAAAAGCTGATTTCGTACACCGAAGCCTACGGCAATTGGAAGTTGCACGGCGAGGCCCAGTGTGAACCGTACGTAATTGAGTTTACCAAACCGCGATGAAATTTTGGGCTGATTGTAATTTCCTCTGTACCACCATCATCACGACAGTGTCCTTCATACCGAAGAATTGGGTGTATGAAGCGAGGAAGTTCCATTTCTGACTTCATGTAGAAAGCGAATGAAGAGTTTGATGAGTTTGGTAGTCGGAACAGCAGAATTGCTAACTATCAAAGCAAAAAAAAAAAACGGAAAGCCATATCCGCTGACCAGATGTGTTTCAGCACAAGACAGGACACGCTTTCTAGTGCCTATGATTTCCGTTTTTCCTTGAAAATCATCGCTCCCATTGCAGTCTATAGTGACGCTCCCATATGCTTCCACTGTTTCTCGAACATCTGTCTGAACAAACTACCCGGTGCCCATTTCATCTGCGGGCCAGGTACAGGTAACACTGGTGACAGGTTTTGCCGTCGACTAATGAAAGCTGAGTCAAAGTGTCACGATACCGTCAGGACCAAGAATAAGGACGTTGTCGCGACGGGTAAAGTGTGATACGGTTTCCGTTTCTTTATTATGTTTCAAGATATCACACGTGGTCAAGTGGAGAAACAACAACGGCCACAAACACACATGGAACAGAGGGTTAGACAACTTCGCTTGCACCATGCTTTCGAGATACACGGACGAGCAGGATGTACACGAGTGTCGTCCGCTGAAGCCAACAGGTCAACACCATGAAACCCACCACAACGCGTGAAAATGCAATTTACTGTAGTGGATTGTTGCGAAAACATGGCGCTCGTTGTTTCGCAGGAATTTTGTTATTTTCTTATCATCATCTACCCCGCTCACGCCGAACGGAGGACCGTGGCCGTGCCCCACCGAAATGCAAATATTGTTCCAGCAGTGTCATTTTGCCGTCGCTTTCAATTATTACATTATGAGAAAAGTGATAATTTATCCGCACGCTCTCGCACGGCGCCCAACTTACCACCGCTGGCTTCCTTGGAGGCTTCCGCCAACACCGAGGTCGGTACGGCACCGACCGTGGCCAGCGACACCAGGATTGCTAGTGCCGTCGCCACCACCACCACCGCTTGGCCGAGGGCCAGGTTCGCTTTGGCGGTCGGTCGCATCAGTTCAAACGAAAAACCGGTAAAACCCTGCACAGCACTTACACTTTTCACGCTTCACCCTAGCCGATGGACACGATGGACGACGAAGATAGGGAAGAAAATGTAATTCAGAATTACAAACAAACCGGAATACTTGCTAGTAAATTATAAACCAACAATTACTACTCTAAAATCGGAAGCGGAAAAAGTAAAGCAAAAAAAAATGCCTAAAACAAAATGGAAACAGAGAACCGAGCTCCGTTCAATCACTTGCAAAACGGCTCACATGTAAAATTCACTTGTATCCTTTCCTTCACCCTCGAGGATATGAGACGTGCTTGTGTCTTGACGATATTGGTGAACGGGGAAGGGGGGGAGGAGATGGGGGGACGCTCTGTGCTGACTCTGTACACTACTGACTGGTCTACTAGCACCGCGGAGTCACGCTCGGTGTCTCCGACAGAGTTCGAAGTCAACTGGTGGGAAAACACCGTTCAACTGATTTTTCCCGGCACATGTTCCGTTTGATATATACTTTTCCGGAGCACTCACACACAGGCGCGCGCAATACGCAATTGATAACGGGCTGGCTCGCTTCGCATTGTAACGCATATGTGAAGAAGGATATTTTTAGACCGGGAAAGCTCCACCAGGAGCAGTGAGTTTTGTGAAGCTTCTTGGGCGAAAGTTGTGTTGGTGAGGTGAATCGGGTAAATAAGATAATTTGAATATATTTCAGTCGGAAAATTTCGTCAATTTTCATGAACAATCACATTTTCTAAACAAAATTCTCTATGCATGTAAACAAAGTTGGATGTTGGATCAGCAGCATCGTTAGCTCGACCACTGTGCGCGTGAGTGCGCCAGACGAACCCTGCCTGTCAAATTCCGTTTTGACAGCATCGTCAGACCAATTTGTCACAAGCAGAAAACGAAATTTGTTGGCACTTATTTTGCTGTGCTGAAAGTGAAGTCAATTACAAGTAAATCAGTGCTAAATAACAACCCGCTTTATCGTATTATTTCATTGCTCTGAAGTAACGATTGTTTGATAGTAAAGGTTTTACGATGAAGACAGCATTTCCACGTCTCGTCGTATGAGAGTGTGAGACACTAGGAGGAGGAGAAACAACAAACATACACATTCGGTCGCCGTGAAAGTGTTCTGCCCTCCGTACCGTATTGCTCAGAAACGCAACCCACCCACCCACCGTGTGCTATTGCACGGCACGATGGAGGACGGCGGTCTATGGTAAGAAAACGACGTCACGGTACAGTGAGTCGGTGTCGTAGCTTTGATAAGCGGATGATAAGCAAACGGTTCCCCTTTCGCTTGCTGCTTGACTCATTCGTCGTGTCTTACGCTGGCTTTGACACCTTTACTGATTGCGTGTTCGTGTTTGTGTTTCGTCATCTTCCATTTTCGCCTTACCTTACCCTGCCCCCTTTTCAGGTTGATCGAGCTCGAATCGGCCCTACAGGATGATTGCACCGTGGACGACATTTATGCAATATGCCACGGAAAGGCACTCCCCGAAGCGTTGCGGCTTGATGTGTGGCAAGTGTGTCTCGGGGTGCGCAACAAAACGGACCAGCTGGCACAGTTCAACGAAATCTACGACTTAGCGTTCCAGGCACAGCTGCGGTCAGATTGTGAGGAATTTGTCAGCAAGCTAGGGAACGAGGACGAGGACAAAGTGTCGGTCGTTTGTGACCTCGAATCGATACTTACCTTTTACTGCAAAAACCGCAACCTTGTGTACGAAGCAAATAATGGGTGGGTTGAGCTGATGCTGCCACTGCTCTCGCTAAAGCTGATCCGGTCCGACACGTACAACCTGTTCGAAGCGATCCGTGATACATACATTCCAAAAGGCTGCATAAAAAATGGAACCGTGTTTAACGTGTTCCGGTTGCTGCTGCTTTACCACGATCCGGAACTGTGCACCATACTGGACACGAAGCGCATAACGCCGGACTGTTATGCGATGGGCTGGTTCCAGACGCTGTTTGCCTCGACCTGCACGCTCCCGGTCGTACTGTCCATGTGGGACCTGTACTTCCAACAGTCCGACCCGTTCTTGGTGTTCTTCCTCAGCCTGATCGTGCTGATCAATCAGCGCGACCAGATACTGACGATGAAGGGATCGTCGAAGGAGGAACTGATCAGCTTTCTAGTCAACATGCCGTGCAACATCGAGGCGGACGATGTGCTCGATTTCTGCTCGCTCGCACAGTATTACTCCGTGAAAACGCCGGCCTCATTCAAGCGCGATCTGCTGCAGGTGTTGTTTGGGGCGCAGCGAGGCAGCGGCAAGCCGGAAGGATCGGTCGTCTCGCAAGCCCTCTGCTTGCCGGTGTCGGTGAACGAGCTGATTGAGAATGCATCGCTGATAAATCCGCATCCGGAAGCGGTACGCTTCTTTCTGGTCGATTGCCGCCCGGCGGAACAGTACAACTCGGGCCACCTATCGACGGCGTTCCATCTGGACAGCAACCTGATGCTACAGGAACCGGAAGCGTTTCAGACGGCGGTGCAAGGATTGCTTCGCTCACAGCGAAATGCGATCGATGCGAATTCGAATGCGGGTGGCGAGCATCTGTGCTTTCTGGGGTCCGGCCGGCTCGAGGAGGATCAGTACACGCACATGGTGGTGGCATCGTTTCTGCAGAAAAATACCAAATACGTTTCCCTGCTGACGGGTGGGTACGAAGCGATACACGAGTACTTCGGCGAGAGTATGGTCGACTGTTTGGAGGATCACGATCCGCTCAAGTGTTTGCTGTGCAACAAGGAACAGCTGCGGTACGGTGGGCCCAAGGGAAGCGGCAACAACAACAACCAGAAACCTCTCCCGAGCGGTGCCAACAGTGCTAGCAGCAGCGCCACCAACAGCCTCAAACGAGCGTCACTACGATCCGGAGGAGCCCATACTGCGGCAAACGGTAACGGTGCGGGCGATCGAAAGTCAACTATCGATCTGTTCAGCAAACTGTCCCTTGCGATGAAAACGAAATCGGCCGAAGTGAAGGAAAAGCTAATCGATTACATTTCCAACCCGAACGCAACCGAGCCGGGAACGAGCCGTACCGGAAACGGTGGTGAGAAACACGTTTCGCGCAACGATCGTAATGGGAAGCGGTACCGGAACGTGCCACCAGTGTTTAGCATCGGCGAAGATCACGAAGATGACGATGAGCTGAACTCGGCCGCAAGCGAATCTTCCTCGGTGGTGCGTGGCTCGAAAACGAACTCCCAACAGCAGGCCGATCCCGGGGCGGAAGAGATCGTTTCGATACAGAGCTTCCTGAAAGGGCCCGATGTGATACGATACTTCAAATGTCAGGAGGTACACCTGAACGGGTACATGTACGACAGCTATCTGCTGGTGACCGCAACCCACATGATCGTACTGCGCGAGCTAGAAACGCAGCGCGATCGGGCACGCATCATCGTACGCCGGCTGCTGCAGAGTATCGTGAAGATTACGGCCAAAAAGCGCCACCGGGATCTGATCACGTTCAAGTACGGCTACCCGGAGGAGGAGAACCTGGTCATCACGGACATGGATCGGTTCCTCATACCGAACGCGAGCGAAGTGACGGATCTTATTTCGCGCCACATAATTAAGCAGACGTGAGCGTGTGAAGCAGAGCGTCTAGTCGGTCCATTTTAAACGTTTTCCGTTGTTCTGTTACCACACCAGAAGGATAATAGCCATCATCTCAAGCGTGCTCTAGCCAAGAAGTGTTATCTAATGTTCCGTCGTGCGTCGTTGTTAATTTCGTTGTTTGCTTATTTTATTCCTTTCTATTTTTAATATACCATTTAGTGACGCTTATTTTATTGTACTAAAGGGGGCGCATCGTTCAATGCGCCATTTGTCCAAATGTTACTTATTACACCGCGTAGCAGAGGAAGTAGTGTTTTGTATAGCGCAATGCACCCGTGTGCCGCGTGTATGAGAATAGCTCGACCGATGTTTTAATTTGTTTCCTTCCGATTGTTTCCTTTGTAAAAGCATTATTTATAAGAAGAGATGTCAGCGAACTGTGAATCCGAGATTTCCGAATGATTCCCCGATTGAGTAGTGAGATGTGCAAGAAGCATGTGTGTGTATAGAAATAAACCGTAAACCAAAAGTTTTCCTTCCCCGTGCCCCGGTAGCAAGCAGGTGGGTGTTGTTACTTAAATTTTAAAACCAAAAGCATTATGTGTGATGGAATTTTTCTTATGTATCCGAACCGAGGAATTGTGTGATGGCGATGCACGTATCCATGGCTGGAAAGACGCTGTTAATCACGTTTATTGTAAAACTATATTTGTTGAATGCTTATTAAGCGTAGGATTCGCTAAAGCGGTTGTTTTCTGTTAATTGGCATCGATTTTGATGTACTGAACAAACATAATTGAGCTTGTCATGAATTGTGAAGAAAACCGTCAATTTAAATGAAAAACAATTACACTCGATGACCGTTCGACCGCACACTGTTCCCCCGGAGAGAAATGTCAAAATCAGTTGAAAAACAAAAAATCGTGGGAAATCTGTGTTTTTTCGTGTGCGCTTGCTTTCGGGTAAAGGCAAATTTTCCTATCAAAAGCCAGCTCTAGAAATATGCATTTGTTTGGTAAATTTGCCTTGTGAAGTAACGTTTGCTTAAGGTAGAACTTTGCAAATAAAGCTTTGCTGTAGCTCCAGCAAGAAAAAACCGTTGAGAGAAATTATTATCAGTGAAAGTGGCGCGCGCGTGTGTGTCGGGACGGGTGGTTCATCCATCGCTTATAAGTGGAGCATTCGCTGGTGAACTATTTTTGTTTCCTACTAGTTTTCACTGGGTGCATCTTCACAGCAGTCGGATGCATCTTTCGAAAGCGCATAAGGGGCTTTGAGAAAAAAAAAATCAATAACATCATCGTCACACACCTACGTGCGGTGCGTGCATTGATTGGTTTGCGGTGAAGAGAGGGTATCGAAGAGAACGAAAAGCGAAGGGTGAAAAAGAGTTTGTTTTCATCTGAGAAGGCGATAATTTTGATAACAAACAGCCACAGGGTCACACACACGCAAAAAGGCATCGAAACATCGGACGACCCAGCAGCAGGAACAGGTGAGCCTTTTTATCTTGTTGCTACGGCTTAATTTCGCTCTGTGTTATTTTTCTGCACGACCATTTGTTTTTTTTCTCTGCTGCCCTCACCCACCCGCCAGCAGGGAAATCCAGTATGGTTGCTATCAAGTGGACGGGACTGACCGACCGACCGGGACACACCCGAACCTAGGCGTCAACAAACACCCAGGCTATTGCGGGGTCACGATTTCAGCAGTTTTCAGCTGTGTCAGTTCTTATTTGAACAGTGATTATTTGCCGACCCAGCAGCTGTGCCAGCGGTTTACGAGTTGGGTAAAGTTATCGCAAACCCCGCTCGGTGAACGGAAAAATTGCAAAGAGCGTGTTAAGGGGGTTTTTGAAGAAGATATCTCTTTAAGCGCATCAGAAAGAGTCTTCCGTTAAAAATAGATAATTTATGCAGTTAGTTATCTGGAGCATCACTAGCAGAAGTAGAAACCCAGGAAGTGTGACTATTTTCAGTCCAAATGCCAACTGGATGGTGCAAAAATAACCCCAGATCGAGGAGGATTGTCTGCGATGCACGTGTAGGCATCGTCTGTTCCTAATCTTTCGCGTTAAAGCTTTTTGATACCAGCTTTACAGCCCACACGTTTTGTACATCTTCTCGCTGTCCGTCCGATAAGCGTCGTCCAGCACGCCACCAACACGTGGAAACACAGGGTGCTCATGGTGTTCGCGCTGCATGCAAGCAAGCGTCTTTTTGTTCGGTTCGTCTCATTCTCCAAACAACAGTCCTTTCACCTTGGGCATGTCGGACTGGCACGACCTGATTTGAATAGTTCACCTTGCTTGACTTCCCGTTCGATCGATGGATCGGTGTCGACCGACAGAACGACCAACGAAGCAGGGAAATGATATGCGTGCGTTGATTTTACCCTTGGCGTTAGCCCTTTTATCCAACCGGGAAACCGGGGGGGAATTTCTTTGTCCCGGGTCACCAGGAAAGCAACCAATACTCGCCGCCGGCCGTTACCCGTTCATAGCTAATTAACCCTTGCTTGAATAGTCATGATCCTTCGCTTCGCATCGCTTTATTCTATCTAACTAATGAAACCGTTTGTCTGTTGTTTTAGGTCAAACCGCAACCCAATCCAACCGCCGCGAAGTGCGTAAAGTCTTGCCAATACGATGAAACCTTACGATAATGGCACATTCGCTCCGAGACATTTCGTTACGGAATGGGAGGACAACGTAGTGTTCGATGCGGACGATCCGGATTTTTCCGCCGGTGGCAATGCGGCAGCAGCAGCAGCAGCAGCGACAAATGCTTTAATGCGCTCGGCATCGCTTGCATCGTCGAATCTGACACGATCGGTCACTACGTACTACGGGCTTAACTCGGCATCCGTTGTGTCGAATTTGAACCAGCTAATGAAGGGTAAGTCGAAAAAGGAAGACATTGTATTAATCGACCCAAAGCATGCATTGGTAATTGTTTGGTAATTGCGTCAAACGTACATAGCTGATCCGTTGATGCTAATTTCATATCATATATTTATATCTTCATACTGTTTATCACCTTTCTTAGAGTAACTATTTTAAGCCTGCCATTCGGTGCGAAATGTCGTAACCTAGTGGCGAAAGAAATATTTATGCAATAATTTAGCAAACGCTTCTAATCGCTTCTATTCGGCACATAATCAAACGTTAATTGTCCATCGAGGATCGTGTTGCAGATCCATTTCCCGGAATGTAAATAGCTCGTGTGGTAGTAAACAGCGCAACTAGCGCGCTTCGGTACCGAATGACGTCCTTTGGCTGTACACTAATTTGCTCACTACTGGCCCAGTTCCCCGTGGCCAGTCGGGTGCAAACATATCATGCAAAACTATTTAGTTCGACAACCGGTCGTTGTCGTGGTCGCGCACAACAACATAAAAACTGGAGCAAATAATGTATTGTTGGGATGTGGCCAGCGTCCTTCCTTGAACGGCGCTGACATGTACGCTTGTAGTGCGCGCGCGCGCGTGTGTGTGTGTGTGAGCCGGTTGTTTTTGTACTTCTTTCTTTCGTACCTGTACACAATTTCTTTTCTTCGCCCGATTATGGTAAGGCTTTATGGTGCGTCCCGGGAGTTGTACACTGCCCGGTCCTGTTGATCGTACTCATTCTGCCCCGGTTCCTAATCGGGTTGGTCAACAGAAATAAGGAACTTGTTTTTGAAGATTTGCAGGTCTGGCGGTTGTTATTTTGCCGGAGCACCATGTGTATAATGTTGTGCTAATAATTTGCCATTAAAAAAATCGTACGATCGGTTGTGGTGTGAACGGCAGTGGATTGAAATTCGCATGCAGGTTTGCAGGGTTTCTCGATGTATTGTTTTTACACCTTTCTGGATGTTTTTGATAAAATTAACAGGATTCGTTATGGTCAGTTTCGTAATTTTGATTGAAACGATTAAAGCATATCAATTCGATCGAGGTAGAAGCTGTTCTCTTCCGAAGAGAGGGACTAGTTTTGTCATTTTTTCAGTATTTTCTCACATTGTACTTAGTATTGATGAGAAAAACGGCTCCGAAGCCGGTTCCAATAATTTTCGGAACCTGCTCCGGAGCCGGCTCCGGAGCCGTTAGTTCGGAGCCAGCTCCGGAGCCGTTAGTTCACCGTTAGGCCGTAAGGAGCCTGCTCCGGAGCCGTCAGTTCGGAGCAGGCTCTGGAGCGGGAAAAACACTGTTCCGGAGCCGGTTCCGCACCCACGGCTCCTGAGACGGTTTCAAACTACTGGCTACGGAGACTCGCGCAATAAAGTAGCAAAATCATACAAACGAAGCAAACCCATTCTACAAGACAATTCTTCATCTGTGCGCACGTAGTTGGATTAAAAATAATACAACAATCAATTAATTTAGACGGTCACAGCATCGTGGAACGATGCATTCTTATTTGCTTTTGTTTAATTAATTTAACGGGACAATTTAAATGATTCTTAATGTTATCATTAGAAAAATAATATGCATCAAGCAAGTATTACGATATTGTTACGATAATTATTTTGCAAAGTGCATAGTGATAACGGCATCAAAAAATGGACTCTTTACGGCCTAACGGCAAACTAACGGCTCCGGAGCCGTGGGTGCGGAGCCGGCTCCGGAGCCGGGCTAAAACCGGAGACGGTTCCGGAGCCGTTTAGTCGGAGCCGGCTCCGGAACCGTGGGAGCACTCCGGAGCGCACATCACTAGTACTTAGTTTAGACAAAACCAAACCCCCAAATCGTGTTGTTTTTGTTTTAATATGCAAAGGGAAAGGAAAAGTGCACACTTTCATTATTTCAATCAATTTTCGTAATTACTGTTTAAGTTTGTGAAATAGTTCTACTCGCGTAACCAGTTAATTCTTGTAAAAAAGGCACGGCTCGTGTGTTTGTCGGTTAGTTGTTTGTTTGCGCTAGGACTATTGCGCTTACCCACGAGTAAGCACCAGCGAGACGGATCGAGCGAATGGCATGGGGTTGGGCGGTGTAAACATAATCTAATCGTCAGGATGAAGGTTCGAGGCCGCACCGAGATGGCCCGCTCGGCCAGATGAAAAGGGGATGATGGGACCCCGTACAGCTGTATGAGTGTGTTTATTCGCACATACGCCCTCTCCAATGGTGGACAGCAAAAATGGATGGTGCGCTGGTCGGTAACATGAGCTATGATGGTACGAGCCTCCTTCCTGATTATGAAGATGGCACATTTCGCGCGCGCGCGCGTGTGTATGTATGCATGTTTTCGACTGTAGTTTCCTCCCTCTTTGTGATGTTTTTTTTTTACCATGGAAGAGGTCAACCAAAAGGTTCTGGCTGGCAGCACGTAAACAGGGTACCCCGGTACCACCTCGTGGTTGCTTTTCAACGAAGGTGTCGTTTATATTATTGCCACCGCGTAATCACACCACCCCCAATCTTTCACGTGTCTGTCTGTGTGGTGTATGGGGGTAGTTTTGAGCCTTTTTTTTCATCTCTCACACTCCCGATCGTGACGCGCCGGCTGATGAAACTCTGTGCTCGCGACTTTACACAAGCGATGACGTCTTTCTGTGATATGATCTGTTTACGAATCGTACATAACCTACGTACACTGTCTTCTTCCTCGCCCGTGTACAAGAGTAGAGTGCTTTGCGGCAATTATCGATACGATTCTCAACGTTTCGCTTTCGAATGATCACCAGATGGACACCACAAATAGACGCAACGGGAAGGGTCTATTAAAAGGGTCCTACTTCTTTTCGCTGCTTCCGTTCGATCCGATGATAAGATATTGGATCGATATTTTCATCAATCGTATGAATCACAATGACGTGCTTGTTGCGCCTTGTCCCGTGATTTGCTGCTTCGTCGATAGAGGTTATAAGGTTAGTGGAAAATTATGTTATCACTGTACTATCGTTGCAAAAACGGGGCACTAGGGTGTGTTTTATCATGGTTTGATTAATTTTTTCTTTCTAAATCTAATCAGAAGATGTACGATAGGAGCCTACAGCGCACCAATTAGTGTGTTTTGCGGATGGTATTACGCACCAATGGTGTGGTTAGACTGTTTTGCACCAAAACAGATGTGTAATATTTGAAGAATAACATGTTGTTTTAGTTCCGTGTTTTGTCTGCGCGATCTGCGCATTTTTGAAACGATTCTGGTAGCGGTCCGGAGTGAAAGATGCATGAAAATAACATTTTTTTTGGGGAGGACTTGTTTGTTGTTGGGCGGAATTTCTTTGGAATATAATGCAATAGTGCCACAGTTTTTGATAACAGCTTCAGATTGCTTTAAAGAATTATAATTAAAGATAAAGAAATGTAAGAACTAGTAACACAAATTTGGACATCAATTACTCATCAAAACCGTGTTCCAGTACACTATGATTGTTGTGGGAATACCGTCGTGAATAAATCCCCACGATTAACCATCCCACTAATAAACGTCCAACGACACGTAAAATCACGTTTCATTAACATAGCGGTTGTGACAATAAAAAACCCATCCCTTCTTCTCACTGGGGCGTTGGATTGATCATGAATCGCTCCCCAGCCGGAGACAAGTATTCGATAAATTCACATCAGCTAAGCCGGTGGTTGATCGAAATTAGCATATGGTGGGATTTCTTAGTTTCACCACCGCGTGGATTGATCATCATCCCAAAACCAGTTTCGATAGGACGAATTGGACGAATTGTTGAACCACGAATCATGCCACGGGCAGAAGTAGCCTACGAGGAGGGAAGACGGGAGGTTAGAATTGCAAAATGAAAACAAACAATTCGTGCCATCATCACGTGACCGATCCGATTCCCCGTGCAAAGCAGCGGGAGGAGAAATTGCTCGTCCCATACCCAACCCTGCAGGAACCCTGGAACGGTGGAACAGGTTCTGGTTGTGCTCCGGGAACTCTGGAATTGGTTGATGACCGTGGAGACTTGGGGATGGATGGAATGCGGAAGGAACGATGGGGATGTAAGTAAATGTGGCCTTGCACCTGGTATCGTCTCTTGATACCTGGAATTGCCGCACCGAACAAACGCCGTAAGTGACATTCGATGTTGAAGAGACGCATTGATGTGTGTTCCTACGGATGTTTGTCGGTGGCGGGAAATTCCTCGGCCGCCGCGCTGGTTCTTATCAAGATCCGTTCTCTATGTGCGTTCTATTGCGTCTAGAGCCCGGGAAAGACCTTCCGCAGTTTGTGCGATGTAAACAAAAGCGATCTCTTGCACAAAAACTCGATGCGGCACGAGGCGGTTCTAACTGGTTCGTTGACCGGATCGGGTTTTGCTTAACCCGATGTTGATGTTTTATATGCTGCATACTGATTGTATGCTCTTTGGTCACGATCATATCACAGTCTGAGTGCCTCATAACGAAAGTTAATCTCGTCATTCTGTTTACTACTGTTTCGGGTGTATCCTGAGCGCGAACGAACCGTTGTGGATTTCCCCGTCAAAATAGCGTTTAGGAACCGCCGCTTCTTCACTTGTTGATGCAAGTGACGTCAATTTTAAATTCAAAAATTGCGTTGTTGATGGCTAGTGTTTGGCTCGAGTTTTTGGGACTGACGACGATCAACCTTCGACCGGGTCAATCTACATGTGTGACGTCGCACGCGTAAACATGCGAGTTCTCCCTCCCACTGGCATCCACTTCGGACACTCCATGCGTCTATGTGTCAGGTGTTTGCATTCGGATTAGCCACCGCGTGTTGTCTTTGTGACTGTGACTGTGACTGTCTTGAGGCGAGGGTACTGCAGTAACGGTGAAGGTTGGTGTTTTGATGTGCGCACTGACGAATGTTCAATTGATAATGTGCAGCGCGTTTATGCTAAACGGTGGCAATGTACCCGACCTTGATGTCTTTCTGCAATCGCCGTCGGGGGTGGTACTCGTCCTGAGGATACTCGTTTTTGGGATTCCCGACCCAACCGGAGAAGGTTGCTCTTGTGTTTCTTCTAGAACCGACAGGTATTTGAAACAATAAACAAACAAATCATCGATGCGATAATATCTACATCGGTTGATTTGATTTTGACTCGTGTAATAGCAATAAGTGGGAGGCCGGTCTCGTTGTTTGGTCTCGTGCGGAAGTTTGCGTTCGTGCAGTGGGGGACACGAGCTTTCATTTCCAGTTGTGTTCCAGAATTTTCGCGGGGACTTTTCCGTTGCTCCATTGTTTTCTAAACCATTATCACATGACAAGATGTACTAAAGTACTACGGCGTTTGTGAAGGTACATGATTCTGAAAGAAACGTTTGAAGGATTTCTGTGTCAAACCTTCGTCAAGTTCGTTCATCTTGCCGTGTGTCCTCATTAGTGTATGGGCGAGAGTCACCGTGGCAAGTGAGTCATCACTCTAAACTAACCGTACGTGAGATAAATCCTACCTATCATTGTGTACATATTGGTGGTGACCAATCTTCTCGCTGCTCGCTGTGGGTATGGGCGTCGGATGATTATATGGTCGTTGTAATGTCGCCATGAGGAATTAGCACCCTTGTAAACTGCCTCTTAACGACTCAGCTGCTGTTATTAGAAAGATGAGCTTTATAGTTGTTTGACGGATGTAATACAGGGTTTAGCAAGTCAAAAAACAGTTCTCCGAATATCTTAAACAATGCGCGATTCGTCGAGATACACAACAAGAACATCATTGTAGTATCCAGTCTCTCTATTGGCAATTGTTTTGTTCTTGTGGACAGTGTTGCAAGAACGATGTTACTGTTGTGTCCACCTTCTAAATCTTTAATTAATTTCAAAACCAATAATCCAATTCATTTTATTGCTTATCAGATCAATACCAGTAAGGGTTAAGCCTACCCAAGTTGCACAACGAAACCAAGCGTTTTGAATGTTTGTTCATTGGAAGAAATTTCTATTTTGATTCTAATTCGCAACCTTTGCAAAACAAACTGTGAAAGGTGCAATGAAAAAAAAAGGAAAAAATTGTTTGAAAACAATGTTCCCTTGTCGATATGCCAATCCCCGGCCTGTGACGGGTCAATCTTCGCAACGGACTCTCCACCGTGGCCTGTAGCGTGCCACGAGACGCTAAGTTGCAGTTGCATCAGCAATCGTACACCGGTACCATTGCACCGGTACTGTTGTTGCGTTCGCGTGTTGATACCCCCGATCCCGATGGAGTATGAGCCCTAGCGATAGAGTGACGGAAACCTCCCCTTACCCAATGGGAGGCGACCAGCGAAACGGAAAGCAAACAAAAACACAAAAGCATGAAATGGCCGGTCCCCCTGGCGTGATTCGTTCGTTCGTTTGAGATGCACAACACTGTACTGCATCACTGCAGTCGGTGTCGGTGGAAAAGTACGGTCTCTGTGTCAAACATAATCTGGCCTGGACGATCGTACCATGTTCGATCGTAATGCCAACAGGTGTCAACTACGGACGAGATGCAGCTCATCTCCCATTCCACTGCGAACTGGTCTGAACAGGTTCGGCGTTGGGAAATAATGGTCCCGCAATAGCCTTACAGGACTATTAGGACTTGAAGGTTCAAAGAAAGGACTGGAGTCGTGTTTATTATAGTTAAATGAAGTAAAATTATTTTTAACATGCTGCACAGTTACTCTTTCTTTTTAGTGTCCATCTGTTCGTTCTGTTGCTGTTCGATGTCGACCTACACCACAACAGCGTTCGCAATGGTTGGTGGTGCTGTGTGAAAAAATAAATGCTAAACAAATGACCTGACCGAGGTGTGAACCTCCTCTTTGAGGGGACGCTGAGACGATGGCTTATACGTTTAACGATCCAACGCGGACGCGACGGGGGATTGTGATAAATGGTTTTTCGTGTGCCTAGCAACGGTGTGCGATTCGGTAACATACATTCAATGTTATTTTATTTGTTTTGTTTATTTTTTTTTTTTGGGGGAGAGGTCTGCCACGCACACACATGCGCAACACACCATTCCTTCTAAGCGCGTGGGGCTGTGCCGGGCGTGTGTTTTAATAAATATTTTAAATCGAATGCATTAGAAGCGAACAGTGCGGAAGAACGTTGATGGTGGCGTTATGGTGGAGCGAGAAACGGTAGCTCTATATTATCAGATATCGGTCACATTACATACCGAGAGCGAGCCAACTGATAATAGGTGGGTTGCCTCTTCTTCTTACGCTATCTGTTCCCGAAAAGACCCCGGCTTTTATATTTATCTGCTCGATATCGCGGCATTCGGGAAAAGACTGTGCGCGCACTGTACTGCTCCGTTGCACAGAATTTTCGCGGGGACTTTTCCGTTGCTCCATTGTTTTCTAAACCATTATCACATGACAAGATGTACTAAAGTACTACGGCGTTTGTGAAGGTACATGATTCTGAAAGAAACGTTTGAAGGATTTCTGTGTCAAACCTTAGTCAAGATCGTTCATCTCGCCGTGTGTGTCCTCATTAGTGTATGGGCGAGAGTCACCGTGGCAAGTGAGTCATCACTCTAAACTAACCGTACGTGAGATAAATCCTACCTATCATTGTGTACATATTGGTGGTGACCAATCTTCTCGCTGCTCGCTGTGGGTATGGGCGTCGGATGATTATATGGTCGTTGTAATGTCGCCATGAGGAATTAGCACCCTTGTAAACTGCCTCTTAACGACTCAGCTGCTGTTATTAGAAAGATGAGCTTTATAGTTGTTTGACGGATGTAATACAGGGTTTAGCAAGTCAAAAAACAGTTCTCCGAATATCTTAAACAATGCGCGATTCGTCGAGATACACAACAAGAACATCATTGTAGTATCCAGTCTCTCTATTGGCAATTGTTTTGTTCTTGTGGACAGTGTTGCAAGAACGATGTTACTGTTGTGTCCACCTTCTAAATCTTTAATTAATTTCAAAACCAATAATCCAATTCATTTTATTGCTTATCAGATCAATACCAGTAAGGGTTAAGCCTACCCAAGTTG
This sequence comes from Anopheles maculatus, assembly GCA_002091835.1. Classification (NCBI taxonomy): domain Eukaryota; kingdom Metazoa; phylum Arthropoda; class Insecta; order Diptera; family Culicidae; genus Anopheles; species Anopheles maculatus. Next base: position 19,665 of record KZ062996.1, read on the forward strand.
CACAACGAAACCAAGCGTTTTGAATGTTTGTTCATTGGAAGAAATTTCTATTTTGATTCTAATTCGCAACCTTTGCAAAACAAACTGTGAAAGGTGCAATGAAAAAAAAAGGAAAAAATTGTTTGAAAACAATGTTCCCTTGTCGATATGCCAATCCCCGGCCTGTGACGGGTCAATCTTCGCAACGGACTCTCCACCGTGGCCTGTAGCGTGCCACGAGACGCTAAGTTGCAGTTGCATCAGCAATCGTACACCGGTACCATTGCACCGGTACTGTTGTTGCGTTCGCGTGTTGATACCCCCGATCCCGATGGAGTATGAGCCCTAGCGATAGAGTGACGGAAACCTCCTCGTACCCAATGGGAGGCGGCCAGCGAAACGGAAAGCAAACAAAAACACAAAAGCATGAAATGGCCGGTCCCCCTGGCGTGATTCGTTCGTTCGTTTGAGATGCACAACACTGTACTGCATCACTGCAGTCGGTGTCGGTGGAAAAGTACGGTCTCTGTGTCAAACATAATCTGGCCTGGACGATCGTACCATGTTCGATCGTAATGCCAACAGGTGTCAACTACGGACGAGATGCAGCTCATCTCCCATTCCACTGCGAACTGGTCTGAACAGGTTCGGCGTTGAGAAATAATGGTCCCACAATAGCCTTACAGGACTATTAGGATTTGAAGGTTCAGAGAAAGGGCAGTCGTGTTTATTATAGTTAAATTAAGTAAAATTATTGTTAACATGCTGCACAGTTACTCTTTCTTTTTAGTGTCCATCTGTTCGTTCTGTTGCTGTTCGATGTCGACCAACACCACAACAACGGTCGCAATGGTTGGTGGTGCTGTGTGAAAAAATAAATGCTAAACAAATGACCTGACCGAGGTGTGAACCTCCTCTTTGAGGGGACGCTGAGACGATGGCTTATACGTTTAACGATCCAACACGGACGCGACGGGGGATTGTGATAAATGGTTTTTCGTGTGCCTAGCAACGGTGTGCGATTCGGTAACATACATTCAATGTTATTTTATTTGTTTTGTTTTTTTTTTTTTTGAGAGAGAGGTCTGCCACGCACACACATGCGCAACACACCATTCCTTCTAAGCGCGTGGGGCTGTGCCGGGCGTGTGTTTTAATAAATATTTTAAATCGAATGCATTAGAAGCGAACAGTGCGGAAGAACGTTGATGGTGGCGTTATGGTGGAGCGAGAAACGGTAGCTCTATATTATCAGATATCGGTCACATTACATACCGAGAGCGAGCCACCTGATAATAGGCGGGTTGCCTCTTCTTCTTACGCTATCTGTTCCCGAAAAGACCTCGGCTTTTATATTTATCTGCTCGATATCGCGGCATTCGGCAAAAGACTGTGCGCGCACTGTACTGCTCCGTTGCAGTTTACAGCTGATTACTGTTAATCCCTCTTGACACGAATACTGTGATGACCGTCTCCGACCGGCCGGGGGTTTTTTCTGTGCCCATTTTTTTTCTTGGCAACCTATTCTGACTATGCTTTTGCCGCCCGAGTAACTTTCGTCCGAAGTCCGAAGGATGATGCCATTTTTTTTCTTGCTTGCCAGCGGCGTTGCCGGTACGCTGATAACCCTAGCTTAACGTGAACGGCAAAATAGGGAAAAAGTGATTACGGTTGTCCACCCTTGCTTCTAAAAAGCGTGGGTGAGCTTGCATTTGCAGTGTCATTCATCGTTAGAGGGTTAGACGTTTTTGCTGGCCTTGTTTGGGATATTTATTTTCTCCTGACTTGAACCAAACCTCGGTAGGACAATTTCAGGATAGGATAATATTTTTTTAAGGGCAAAAGGTTATCGTGCTGGAGAAGGTTCGCTATCAGATATCAGTTAAGGTCACTCAGGGAGTGAAGGTCGGTTTTGTTGTCATCGGATTTTGTGCTGATCATCTATTTTGTCTTCTTTTTCTGATTAATGCTCGCTATCTTCTCAGTTTTTTTCTAAGAAGAAAGGGATATCAAAGAGTTTGAAAGGATTTTTTTTATCTATTTCTACAAAGTTCTTGAATGTGCTCTTCTAATTTAATTTGCAAGAAAACCAATCAATTAGTTGGTATTAACGAGTTTCTTATCACCTTTGTGTGTATTATTTATATATACAATAATCAATACTTCAACATGATCCTCAAGAGAGTTATTCTTAATTCTAGATCTTTTCTACCCAATTTAAAATTTACACCATAACAAAATCCACAAACCATTAGGTCTTCTCGAAATTCCTTAAAAATTCCCTCCAAGACATTGACGAGTTCTGCTCATAGATCCCGCGATTTTCCTCCATCGCGTCGTGTCGATTTCTTGACATTCCTTTTGTATCGTCAAACGTCACAATAAACTCTCCCCACCGGCGGCGACCCTCCCCCGGAGCACGCCTCGCAAACTGTCCCCAGGGCTCAATTATCGGTCACGTGTGAAAGAAATCGTTACAAAGGCAAGGTGATGGTGGTGGCAAGCATACAAAAAAACGTTTTGGTGTAACCTAAACTGCACAAAATCAAGTTGAGAAGAGGAGGTTTAGTGTTTGTCCGATATTTTTTTGTCGTTGGTTCTCTTCCCGTTTAAAGTTTGCCTTGTGCATGGTCGTCTTTGAGGGATATGCAGGAACAATCGGCACGTTCATCTGCACTCGACGGTGGTGGTGTGTCCGTGGCGAAGGAACCAATGGCAAAATTCGACCCCACGCTCGATGATGCCACGAAGGAATGCATATCATCATTAGAAGCATTGGAACGATGTGAACGAAAAAGGCGTCAAGGTGCAATTACTCCAAACCGAATGAAGGTTATTTAATGAATCTTCTCGGCTACGGGGTCCTGGGTTATATAATTTCGCAATTACCTTCGCACACCACGCAATGACCGGTTGAAGTTTGACTTCTCACGAAGGCCAATTGTATGCAAATCATAGAGGCGTTGTACTGCGCCGAATACCTATCGTGTGGTGATCGACGTGAACCGTCCATCACCGTGATAAACATCTCGATTTGATATGACAGTTTTTCCTTTCCATCTTTATTCAGCTCAGCTCAGCTTCCGATAGAAAACAAAAAGTACAGGATGAGGTTTTGGATAGCCCGTTGATGGTTGCACGCGCTTTGCATAATCCTCACGTTGGCTGTCACATGCGCGAAAGGGTTTTCTTTATGTGCTGCGCTTGGGGCACGTGTGGGCCAAGCGAGATTTCATATTTTTCCGCTCCTTCTCTCCCCTTAATGCATGTCCTCCTCCACCATTGTTCTGTCACAATTTCTACACGCAACGCAGATGATCGTCCCCTTTTTTTTTGCCTTTCCTCGATCGATTTCGATCACGCCGCAATCGACTGCTGCTGTTGCTGCTGCTGCTGCTGCGCCATCGAACAGTGATCACGATTGATTCGCAATAAATGGCGGACGGTTAAGAAACACAACACATTCAACTGCCAACTGGCTTCCATCCATCCAGGATCGAGCGACCGGGCACGAAGTGGCCCACCTGTTTTTGTGGATGGCGATGGAGAAGCCCACCTTAAAGTCTAGCTCTTTCTTTTGCCGCGTGACCGGCAAGAAACAAACAGGGTTTTGAACGCAGTCTTCTCCAGTTACCTTTTTGTTTGAGCAGTTTGGAGCTTTTCTTTCTCCTCGCACACACTTTCTGCACATTGCCTGTTGTGAATATTATGCCCAAAACGGTGTATGGTTTAAAGGCTTTGAGCTTGACACACACTCGGACACGCGCGCGATTTGCGTCATTTGGGACGAATCATGTCGACTGATCTGGAAGTTGTCACAGTCTCCCGGTTGTTTGTTGTTGGTTTGGAGTTCGGAGAATATTTGGGTTACGGATTAGTTAAAGTTATAAGCGCAAAAACTAGTTGTTAGTTCACAGTTTCATATGTACTTGGTAAGAAACAGTGACAGAATTGACGAAAAGCAATGAATTGATTGATTAATGTCATCATAGATAGATTTTAATGTGATTAGCTTTTAGGAACAGCATCTTTGTGAATCCCTACTAGAGTTACTAGTGGCCACGGATAATGGCATCATCATGATGATCACAGTTCAGTATAATTTAAATCTCTCACAGAGTTATTGTTCCCATCTGCAGTACTTGCTCCAAGAACTTCAATTAATTGGTTAAAACCAGTTAATGCATAATGAACTAAATAGAGAGAATATAATCTCCATCTCAGGTTCTGCGCACACAGTTTGTTTGTGCTTACTAATTTCCTTTACCCATCAGCCGTAGTTACACATTTCCGGAATCAATTAAAACGGTGTTATTATTACAAACCCGGTCCCGGGTTCGGAATAACATCCGAATACCACGAAATACGTACCCTGAGCCTGAGCTACGTTCCAGATGTTGGCCGGAATTCGGTCATCGGTAATATTAATTTCTCGCAATTTATTTACGCTTTCCAACGCCGCTGGGCGTAAATATGCTTTCCCGGGAAAAACTTGCCTCGGTGAAAATTCTTACCTCGAAACACGGTTAACGACAGGAGTCGGTGTTGTGCCTGTGTTTTCTTCTCCGGCAAGTGATGGTGCGAGTTGGGAGATGGCAGTAGCCACCTCCTACACACGGTACAACAGCGGTGCGACATAAATCGTGGGCGCTAGTAGTGTATGTCTGGGTGTGTATGTGTGTATTTGTTTCGTCGTTTACTATCAACAATTGATTCAAGCACACGCGCCGCGCGTCCATCTAATCACTTTGGGTGTCGTTGGGGTTGGCATCATGCAATTGCTGTGGTAGGCTTTGTGTGGTGTGGAGGACGTCCGGAGAAGTGTGGAGAACGCACGGGCGGAAGTTCGTGCGAGAGAGTCACCAAGCCGCTTTGGAGCGTGTCGAATGCATGCACGAGGATGAGCAGCAACTCGTTACTATAAATAATACACCAATTTGATGTGGTTTCCACAGCAGGTCCAAAAGCCATTTTAAAGCGGTAGAGCTCAACTGATTCACCTTATCATTGATTTGTAGGTTGAATAATGTGTGTGTGAGTGCTCACGTTTGGATGTTTCATTGTTCGCGGGGTGGAGATTTATTTTTAGTACAAGGCGCTATTTTAATCTTAGGTTAGAAGTTGACTCGCTAAAGAATAGATGGTTTGTCAGGTGCTAGAAACAAGCGTCCGTAATTCTGAAACAAGAATCACGACAGTTTGCGATTTGCACACAACAGTCAAACGTTTATAGCAACACTTGTCCACTTTAGTAAAACAATTCTTGCAGTTACCAGGAACAGACGTTTGCGGTTCCATTCGTATTGAATTGGGCATCATGTTAGGCTTGCGGATCTGTCCTGTTAAACTCTGTAAGACTTGCTCCTTTGCTCTTCCATGAACTTGAATTTGCAGTTCTTACTTTATTCGTTTTCTAAACAAAACCAGGATCAGCTGGCGGTTTAAGACAACAAATTAAAACAATAACATTAAACAAGCTACAAAGTCCGCAGTGTGGCCGCGAAATCGCCACGGTCACATGATTCCGTAGTATGGCGTTTTCCACACTCGTCGTACACACTCCCGGCATCCATGACGCACACAGGACGCGCTCACAGGACAAAGCAGGTACGGCACATCACATCGCACATCATCTGACACCGCTGGGTGCCGATGGTCCGTCGACGTTGACTACCGTAATGATGTAGAAGTATTTTTAAATATATCGGTTCGCACTGCTTCACCCCTCTCCGTGTTTGTCTGAGCTATTTTTATACCCTACCAACAGATTATCGGACGGCGAGTACTCTACGGCCGTCTATGTCCGTCAACCAAGGGCACGATTGGTGTTGGAAAAAAATGTCCAACCTCTCCCCCACATAAACACAGACGCCCATTACTATGGTAGAATAAAGAGCTCCCCGTTCTTAATGATTTTCTGCACAAAAAAGGGGGTAAAAACAATACGCCTGTCCATCATCATCATTGGCGCATTGAGAACACTGCGGAGAAAGTGTCTAGCCGGGCCATTGCCAGACCAGACGAGACGGTGGAAAACAGGTGACGCCAACCTTATCCGGAAATGTGAAAATGGGTTCCAATAAGAATTCATCAATGCGAACGCACTTGCCACAGGTGATGTGCGATTGGCGAACTGGCGAAGGCATTCATTCTCAGACGATGAAAAACTGCGCCTTGACGCCTGCTAGTCAGCTAGCGAGCCAGTTGCATTCTTCTGTGCTATTATTAGCGGCGGCAGTGAGTTATTTGTGAGACGGTTGAGTGAAGGGTGGGATGTCATTCCAGCTTAGATAGCACCAAGCTTAGATCGATCAGTCTCATGAGAAATTCTAAAAATGCATTGTGATGCGAATTGTTATTACTGCACGGAGTCGGACGGAGTTGACGCAGTCCATGTGCAGAATTTATTCCTTTGCGTCGTTTCTACACGTTTTCTGTGTTACGTAAACAGACCTCAGGCATAGAGTCTAATGATTAGTGTACTAATACTAATCAATTCGTTACGATTTACATCCAAATTGCATATATGAAGGCGTTATTGGTATGATGCAGGTAAATTAAAATTTATTGTAACTCGCTTTTTAGAGCAAAACGTGTATATTAATCTTTCTTTTTATTGTAGTAAACAGAAAACATTCACGTCCACGAACGGGGCGAGACCATCTGATCCCGGAAAGCTTGTACTCTCGAACGTCGTCTCGAAATACATTCTCTCCCGATTCGATGCCGCTTTTGGCGCGACGCCGAAGCTATCGGTGATTGATTGACATTTAATGTTTGTGTCGCGTCAAACACCACCGCTCCGGAGGCGTCGGACAGTAAGCCAGTGGTTGAGTTGATTTGAAAGTGTACCATGCAACCATTAGCGACGGCCGGCTAAGCGCGCCATGTAGTTGTCGCCAGACCCCACCGGCTGTGCTTTAAGCATCCTCATTCCGAGCCGGGCCCCGTTGGAAGATTTATGGAACTCAGGTGCATGGGAAGGTTTAATTTGCACTCGAACTGGCTTTCGGGTAGGCACGGCGAAGAAAGTGTGATGCGTGTGTATCGCTCTTATGCGAAATCGTTTCTTCTTTACAGTTTATCGCCTGTAAATGTGTGTAACTCTCCTGCGCGAACACGCAAGCAGGCATATTTGCCTTCCCAGCGGCATTTTACATCATCTCATCTGCAGCTGGAACGCTGCAGTTTCCTTATTGACCGTTCACTACGAATTACCCACTCACTGTACGGAGAATTGTGTAGGAAGACTAGCGACGAACGAAGTCCACCTGAAGTCAGTGAAGTACCGAACACTTAATTCTACCCCCGACAAAGCACCAAGTGTTCCAGAGCATAGCAATCAGCAGCGGGCGTTCGATTCCCCATTTGCTCCCCGTGTTTTATGGGGATTTTAGTAGAAGCCGGCGAGATTAACACAGCCGGCGCAACTTTGTACGAAACCCGGGGGAGTTTGTTCCTTCTCGTTGGGTAACGTGATTTGGGTTTATCCGTGGCGCGAGTAGTTAGTTGTGCAATCGTTGCATAAGTACTGCATGCTTAAATCATTTCAGTCTGATAGTTGTTCAATATATTTATGCCTAGATGACAGTAGAAGTGTATATCTGTGAAGGCTCTAAACACAAAATAGTAAATAGTAAACACGCGCCGAACGGAATGACATTTGACCTCAGTTAAATAGTCGAAAGCTTTTAGCAGGTACTTGGCAAGTACTGACGCTAAACAGCGATAAGACGCGTTACAACACGTCAACCCTGGTCAATTAAAACGCTCAGTCCACTGTCACGTCACTCACGTGCCACAGCTTCAACCAGCTCGTTGCAGCAAGTGCAACGATCCTCACACTTGCCAGGAATGTTGCATATGATGATCATTACGGATGTAACAACTCCGCCGAGAGTGGTGCTGCAATCTGTTCGGTACGATCACGTTCCCAGGGGATGATCATCGGTCTTACGTTCCGTTCCCTTCATGATGGGATTATGGAATTTTTCGGGATTCACAACCTCTCCCTGTGGTTACCGTTGGTGTTGACAGCAAACCAACAGTAATTGAGGGTCTTGTGCGAGTTCTCGCCGGGCAGTTCTAATTAATGGCCTAGTAATAGTGTTTATTGTCTGGTGATCGTTGCCGTTGCATCACCGGACAGCTTGCTAACAATTACTGTCATCGGAAGTATTCTGAGAAGGAACATAGAATATACGACGTAAGATACTATACGATGCTGGAATCGTAACTTGGACAATGAACTTCAAGAATTTGAATTTTTCTAAAAGGAATGCCTCACAATGGTGAGTGGTGCGTTGTTGAGTAACAACCTAAGTTGTCTCATTTAGTAGCAGAGCTCCAGTCCAATATTTCAACTTAATGAAATCCGATTGTACTGCCGTCCGTGTGCCGATGGGAAGAAGAAAACTACACTCCTCGTTTGGGAGATAACTACCACCTCGTGGTGAGGTAACTCCGGCGAAGGAAACACACTGCCGGACGAGCTCTGATGCAAGCTATCGGGGTGGAAGTTCGTTACACGCCGGCGAATAAATGTTTAATTCGAACGACAATACGACGCAGCGGCACAGCACACGCGGGTGCGTCGCGTTATGTGTTGTGTACAGACTTTCCGGTGGGTCAACTACGGTCCGGAATTATAATAGCCAAAGGAGAAGGAATCGGCCACACACCGATTGATGAAAGTGGTATGAAAGTGACAGTGTTGGTTGATGTTCAATTGACCGTTGCTAGATCTACACACATCGCCCCGAAGTAGCTGTAAAGGATATCGAGGCTGTTCAATCGCATCATTGCGTTTAGGAGATGTGTGCGTGTTTGTGCTGGGCGACATGATAGAGCGATCTGTGAACTCACA
>KZ062996.1:32358-77451 GCA_002091835.1 Anopheles maculatus
GAAAAACTTGCCTCGGTGAAAATTCTTACCTAGAAACACGGTTAACGACAGGAGTCGGTGTTGTGGCTGTGTTTTCTTCTCCGGCAAGTGATGGTGCGAGTTGGGAGATGGCAGTAGCCACCTCCTACACACGGTACAACAGCGGTGCGACATAAATCGTGGGCGCTAGTAGTGTATGTCTGGGTGTGTATGTGTGTATTTGTTTCGTCGTTTACTATCAACAATTGATTCAAGCACACGCGCCGCGCGTCCATCTAATCACTTTGGGTGTCGTTGGGGTTGGCATCATGCAATTGCTGTGGTAGGCTTTGTGTGGTGTGGAGGACGTCCGGAGAAGTGTGGAGAACGCACGGGCGGAAGTTCGTGCGAGAGAGTCGCCAAGCCGCTTTGGAGCGTGTCGAATGCATGCACGAGGATGAGCAGCAACTCGTTACTATAAATAATACACCAATTTGATGTGGTTTCCACAGCAGGTCCAAAAGCCATTTTAAAGCGGTAGAGCTCAACTGATTCACCTTATCATTGATTTGTAGGTTGAATAATGTGTGTGTGAGTGCTCACGTTTGGATGTTTCATTGTTCGCGGGGTGGAGATTTATTTTTAGTACAAGGCGCTATTTTAATCTTAGGTTAGAAGTTGACTCGCTAAAGAATAGATGGTTTGTCAGGTGCTAGAAACAAGCGTCCGTAATTCTGAAACAAGAATCACGACAGTTTGCGATTTGCACACAACAGTCAAACGTTTATAGCAACACTTGTCCACTTTAGTAAAACAATTCTTGCAGTTACCAGGAACAGACGTTTGCGGTTCCATTCGTATTGAATTGGGCATCATGTTAGGCTTGCGGATCTGTCCTGTTAAACTCTGTAAGACTTGCTCCTTTGCTCTTCCATGAACTTGAATTTGCAGTTCTTGCTTTATTCTTTTTCTAAACAAAACCAGGATCAGCTGGCAGTTTAAGACAACAAATTAAAACAATAACATTAAACAAGCTACAAAGTCCGCAGTGTGGCCGCGAAATCGCCACGGTCACATGATTCCGTAGTATGGCGTTTTCCACACTCGCCGTACACACTCTCGGCATCCATGACGCACACAGGACGCGCTCACAGGACAGAGCAGGTACGGCACATCACATCGCACATCATCTGACACCGCTGGGTGCCGATGGTCCGTCGACGTTGACTACCGTAATGATGTAGAAGTATTTTTAAATATATCGGTTCGCACTGCTTCACCCCTCTCCGTGTTTGTCTGAGCTATTTTTATACCCTACCAACAGATTATCGGACGGCGAGTACTCTACGGCCGTCTATGTCCGTCAACCAAGGGCACGATTGGTGTTGGAAAAAAATGTCCAACCTCTCCCCCACATAAACACAGACGCCCATTACTATGGTAGAATAAAGAGCTCCCCGTTCTTAATGATTTTCTGCACAAAAAAGGGGGTAAAAACAATACGCCTGTCCATCATCATCATTGGCGCATTGAGAACACTGCGGAGAAAGTGTCTAGCCGGGCCATTGCCAGACCAGACGAGACGGTGGAAAACAGGTGACGCCAACCTTATCCGGAAATGTGAAAATGGGTTCCAATAAGAATTCATCAATGCGAACGCACTTGCCACAGGTGATGTGCGATTGGCGAACTGGCGAAGGCATTCATTCTCAGACGATGGAAAACAGGTGACGCCAACCTTATCCGGAAATGTGAAAATACGTTCCAATAAGAATTCATCAATGCGAACGCACTTGCCACAGGTGATGTGCGATTGGCGAACTGGCGAAGGCATTCATTCTCAGACGATGAAAAACTGCGCCTTGACGCCCGCCAGTCAGCTAGCGAGCCAGTTGCATTCTTGTGTGCTATTATTAGCGGCGGCAGTGAGTTATTTGTGAGACGGTTGAGTGAAGGGCGGGATGTCATTCCAGCTTAGATAGCACCAAGCTTAGATCGATCAGTCTCATGAGAAATTCTAAAAATGCATTGTGATGCGAATTGTTATTACTGCACGGAGTCGGACGGAGTTGACGCAGTCCATGTGCAGAATTTATTCCTTTGCGTCGTTTCTACACGTTTTCTGTGTTACGTAAACAGACCTCAGGCATAGAGTCTAATGATTAGTGTACTAATACTAATCAATTCGTTACGATTTACATCCAAATTGCATATATGAAGGCGTTATTGGTATGATGCAGGTAAATTAAAATTTATTGTAACTCGCTTTTTAGAGCAAAACGTGTATATTAATCTTTCTTTTTATTGTAGTAAACATTCACGTCCACGAACGGCGATACCATCTGTTCCCGGAAAGCTTGTGCTCTCGAACGTCGTCTCGAAATACATTCTCTCCCGTTTCGATGCCGCTTTTGGCGCGACGCCGAAGCTATCGGTGATTGATTGACATTTAATGTTTGTGTCGCGCCAAACACCACCGCTCCGGAGGCGTCGGACAGTAAGCCAGTGGTTGAGTTGATTTGAAAGTGTACCATGCAACCATTAGCGACGGCCGGCTAAGCGCACCATGTAGTTGTCGCCAGACCCCACCGGCTGTGCTTTAAGCATCCTCATTCCGAGCCGGGCCCCGTTGGAAGATTTATGGAACTCAGGTGCATGGGAAGGTTTAATTTGCACTCGAACTGGCTTTCGGGTAGGCACGGCAAAGAAAGTGTGATGCGTGTGTATCGCTCTTATGCGAAATCGTTTCTTCTTTACAGTTTATCGCCTGTAAATGTGTGTAACTCTCCTGCGCGAACACGCAAGCAGGCATATTTGCCTTCCCAGCGGCATTTTACATCATCTCATCTGCAGCTGGAACGCTGCAGTTTCCTTATTGACCGTTCACTACGAATTACCCACTCACTGTACGGAGAATTGTGTAGGAAGACTAGCGACGAACGAAGTCCACCTGAAGTCAGTGAAGTACCGAACACTTAATTCTACCCCCGACAAAGCACCAAGTGTTCCAGAGCATAGCAATCAGCAGCGGGCGTTCGATTCCCCATTTGCTCCCCGTGTTTTATGGGGATTTTAGTAGAAGCCGGCGAGATTAACACAGCCGGCGCAACTTTGTACGAAACCCGGGGGAGTTTGTTCCTTCTCGTTGGGTAACGTGATTTGGGTTTATCCGTGGCGCGAGTAGTTAGTTGTGCAATCGTTGCATAAGTACTGCATGCTTAAATCATTTCAGTCTAATAGTTGTTCAATATATTTATGTTTAGATGACAATAGAAGTGTTTATCTGTGAAGGCTCTAAACACAAAATAGTAAATAGTAAACACGCGCCGAGCGGAATGACATTTGACCTCAGTTAAATAGTCGAAAGCTTTTAGCAGGTACTTGGCAAGTACTGACGCTAAACAGCGATAAGACGCGTTACAACACGTCAACCCTGGTCAATTAAAACGCTCAGTCCACTGTCACGTCACTCACGTGCCACAGCTTCAACCAGCTCGTTGCAGCAAGTGCAACGATCCTCACAGTTGCCAGGAATGTTGCAGATGATGATCATTACGGATGTAACAACTCCGCCGAGAGTGGTGCTGCAATCTGTTCGGTACGATCACGTTCCCAGGGGATGATCATCGGTCTTACGTTCCGTTCCCTTCATGATGGGATTATGGAATTTTTCGGGATTCACAACCTCTCCCTGTGGTTACCGTTGGTGTTGACAGCAAACCAACAGTAATTGAGGGTCTTGTGCGAGTTCTCGCCGGGCAGTTCTAATTAATGGCCTAGTAATAGTGTTTATTGTCTGGTGATCGTTGCCGTTGCATCACCGGACAGCTTGCTAACAATTACTGTCATCGGAAGTATTCTGAGAAGGAACACAGAATATACGACGTAAGATACTATACGATGCTGGAATCGTAACTTGGACAATGAACTTCAAGAATTTGAATTTTTCTAAAAGGAATGCCTCACAATGGTGAGCGTTGTTGAGTAATCTAAGTTGTCTCTTTGAGTAGCAGAGCTCCAGTTCAATATTTCGACTTAATGAAATCCGATTGTACTACCGTCCGTGTGCCGATGGGAAGAAAAAAAAACTACACTCCTCGTTTGGGAGATAACTACCACCTCGTGGTGAGGTAACTCCGGCGAAGGAAACACACTGCCGGACGAGCTCTGATGCAAGCTATCGGGGTGGAAGTTCGTTACACGCCGGCGAATAAATGTTTAATTCGAACGACAATACGAACGCAGCGGCACAGCACACGCGGGCGCGTCGCGTTATGTGTTGTGTACAGACTTTCCGGTGGGTCAACTACGCTCCGGAATTATAATAGCCAAAGGAGAAGGAATCGGCCACACACCGATTGATGAAAGTGGTATGAAAGTGACAGTGTTGGTTGATGTTCAATTGACCGTTGCTAGATCTACACACATCGCCCCGAAGTAGCTGTAAAGGATATCGAGGCTGTTCGAACGCATCATTGCGTTTATGAGATGTGTGCGTGTTTGTGCTGATGCGATCTGTGAACACACAACACCTGTCGATAGTGATGGTGATTGCTTGTATTTCTGTTTCCTACATGTACTTGCCCTTTTCATAACAATCCCACTATTGCGCAGATTCGTCTTGCAACAATGAGCTTCTACCGCTATTTCTATTCACGTGATCTCGTGAATGATCTTTCCTGGGGACCCGAACAATTAATTGACAAACGCTGTAGCAGTAGCTTTATTTGGCACCGAAGGGATCTTCTCTGTGTGACAGTTAATTTGTTGGGGAAATTAAAAATGGAAGCGTACCGTAACGTACAAATCGTCTCAATTTCATTCATTCGAAGCGATCCTTATTGGCGTCGGCTAGAGAAGATAGTGGCAAATCGCGCGACGGCGCCAACTGGGAACCTAACAGCTGCCAACACGGATTGGCGACAGTTTCTACGCCCCTAGAATGAGAATAGGAATTTATGGTCAGCGCCGAGTAGCCGCGAATTCTTTCCGACATAATAGAAGCGTCATCTAATTGCCTTATAATGAGCCAGCTAGATCAGAGGGATCACCATCGGAGTGGTGAAAGTGATTACGATGACCGGCAACGAATATTGCGCGTAAATTTAATGCGATCGTGATCGTCGCGTGGCGTACACGTCTCAGGGTCAGTTGTGCTAATTGTTGCTGTAGGTCTAGTTAGGTTGGGCGCAGGTGTGGGAGAAAGGTCGCGCATCGTGTCTGGCATTTTGTTACATTTGCTGGCGCGAGTCGAGGTTCTATCCTTCCTGGAACTTTTGTGTCCAGACAGAGGCAACACGATACACAAGCGGTGGTGAGCCACGAGCATCTATCTCTCTATCACAAGAGAGGAAGCTACATCCCATCCTGCCCATGTTCCTGGCCAGCGAAAACCCAGTCAAAACAAAGCTGAATTTGATAACTCTGCTGGTAGGTACCATCCTCACACACACACACACACACTCCTCTTGAGATGTATGTGGAAGTACATACTGTTCGACGTACCGCGTGCAAGGGTCGTGTCTCACACTCTCGTACAACTGCGCTCTGCCGGATGATCAAGTGACAGCGGGCATTGGTTGTCAGTGGCGTTCACACAGAGGGGCGTGTTGAATCATTTCGTGCTGCGTGGCCTCGTTTCATTTTCCAGCCGGCGCACACTCTACCGCTCGGATTGCGGTATTATGGTCGCTGGAGATCATGAACTGCACTGTACTGCGGCAGTAGACGGCAAGGTGAACTCAGATTACGCGTGATGATACGGATGATTATGTATGTGACAGTTGTCCTGGGCGTGCGGAGATTTGGATTTCTGGTTTAACGGTTCCAATGCAAATGACCGTTTGGGAAAAGAAAATAAAACAAGAGCTCGCATTGCAACACGCGCCCCGTATGTAGCATGACTTGTTGTAGGCCGACATCTATTTTAATTTACATTCTAAATGGTCCATACTGTTCCTACGGGAACACAACAACGATAGAGCATCTCCCAAAATAATCAGAACGAAAGAAATTTAATAATGCGACATTTGCCACCATCAACAGCTGCAATCGACAGGGATTAAATATCTCGTACTGCTGTTGTACCGTTGAGGTTGAGGTATAAAATTTGCTAAAAAATAATGCACACGTGCTGCCGAAAGCAAGTGGCCGCGGTGCCATAAACATGATAGTGTTTTTGCTTCTGTCCGCCCTCCACATCGCGAAAACTAAACAAACCACTCGGAGCTAAGTTTTCGTGAGGAGGTTTATTCTATGTCTAAGGCGAAAAAAAAGAAGCCGCCACGCGAACCTCACGACCTCCCTTGTACATGTGTGTGTGCGTGTGTGTGTTGCGCTATCCATGGTGCATTTATTTAGCAGGATGAAATGGAAGGTCGACGACGTATCCACGTGCTGCCCAGTGCGTGCGTGTGTCTGATGCATTCGTGTGTGGAGATGGTCTTTTTGCAGGCTTTTCGCCGAGCGACTGTTTGGGTGTGGAAAATTATTTTCTCCATCCAACAATTGGTTGGCCGGTCGGTGTGGTGTGAGCCAACAACGCCAATAATCAGCGCGACTACTTTCTAGCTTCTTCCGCTGGTTGCTTTCGCCTCGCAAAGACTCCCAAAGGCTTGAGGGTAGAGTTGATCGTTCGTTCAACTCCAAAAGACGTGCAGAGTTTGTTGGGTGGGAGCCTCAACATTACCTAAAACACCTTTACAAAACCAATAATTGGAGCGAAAAGCTGTTGCGTGTATGTGACAGTTGGGCATTTCCTTTCCCGAGTTCCGATTCTTCATATTAAAAATGGAAGCGTACCGTAACGTACAAATCGTCTCAATTTCATTCATTCGAAGCGATCCTTATTGGCGTCGGCTAGAGAAGATAGTGGCAAATCGCGCGACGGCGCCAACTGGGAACCTAACAGCTGCCAACACGGATTGGCGACAGTTTCTACGCCCCTAGAATGAGAATAGGAATTTATGGTCAGCGCCGAGTAGCCGCGAATTCTTTCCGACATAATAGAAGCGTCATCTAATTGCCTTATAATGAGCCAGCTAGATCAGAGGGATCACCATCGGAGTGGTGAAAGTGATTACGATGACCGGCAACGAATATTGCGCGTAAATTTAATGCGATCGTGATCGTCGCGTGGCGTACACGTCTCAGGGTCAGTTGTGCTAATTGTTGCTGTAGGTCTAGTTAGGTTGGGCGCAGGTGTGGGAAAGATCGCACATCGTGTCTGGCATTTTGTTACATTTGCTGGCGCGAGACGAGGTTCTATCCTTCCTGGAACTTTTGTGTCCAGACAGAGGCAACACGATACACAAGCGGTGGTGAGCCACGAGCATCTATCTCTCTATCACAAGAGAGGAAGCTACATCCCATCCTGCCCATGTTCCTGGACAGCGAAAACCCAGTCAAAACAAAGCTGAATTTGATAACTCTGCTGGTAGGTACCATCCTCACATACACACACTCCTCTTGAGATGTATGTGGAAGTACGTACTGTTCGGCGTACCGCGTGCAAGGGTCGTGTCTCACACTCTCGTACAACTGCGCTCTGCCAGATGATCAAGTGACAGCGGGCATTGGTTGTCAGTGGCGTTCACACAGAGGGGCGTGTTGAATCATTTCGTGCTGCGTGGCCTCGTTTCATTTTCCAGCCGGCGCACACTCTACCGCTCGGATTGCGGTATTATGGTCGCTGGAGATCATGAACTGCACTGTACTGCGGCAGTAGACGGCAAGGTGAACTCAGATTACGCGTGATGATACGGATGATTGTGTATGTGACAGTTGTCCTGGGCGTGCGGAGATTTGGATTTCTGGTTTAACGGTTCCAATGCAAATGACCGTTTGGGAAAAGAAAATAAAACAAGAGCTCGCATTGCAACACGCGCCCCGTATGTAGCATGACTTGTTGTAGGCCGACATCTATTTTAATTTACATTCTAAATGGTCCATACTGTTCCTACGGGAACACAACAACGATAGAGCATCTCCCAAAATAATCAGAACGAAAGAAATTTAATAATGCGACATTTGCCACCATCAACAGCTGCAATCGACAGGGATTAAATATCTCGTACTGCTGTTGTACCGTTGAGGTTGAGGTATAAAATTTGCTAAAAAATAATGCACACGTGCTGCCGAAAGCAAGTGGCCGCGGTGCCATAAACATGATAGTGTTTTTGCTTCTGTCCGCCCTCCACATCGCGAAAACTAAACAAACCACTCGGAGCTAAGTTTTCGTGAGGAGGTTTATTCTATGTCTAAGGCGAAAAAAAAGAAGCCGCCACGCGAACCTCACGACCTCCCTTGAGTTTGTTGTACATGTGTGTGTGTTGCGCTATCCATGGTGCATTTATTTAGCAGGATGAAATGGAAGGTCGACGACGTATCCACGTGCTGCCCAGTGCGTGCGTGTGTCTGATGCATTCGTGTGTGGAGATGGTCTTTTTGCAGGCTTTTCGCCGAGCGACTGTTTGGGTGTGGAAAATTATTTTCTCCATCCAACAATTGGTTGGCCGGTCGGTGTGGTGTGAGCCAACAACGCCAATAATCAGCGCGACTACTTTCTAGCTTCTTCCGCTGGTTGCTTTCGCCTCGCAAAGACTCCCAAAGGCTTGAGGGTAGAGTTGATCGTTCGTTCAACTCCAAAAGACGTGCAGAGTTTGTTGGGTGGGAGCCTCAACATTACCTAAAACACCTTTACAAAACCAATAATTGGAGCGAAAAGCTGTTGCGTGTATGTGACAGTTGGGCATTTCCTTTCCCGAGTTCCGATTCTTCATAACGAACTTCACCCTGTGCTCGGTAAACTGTTTTGTCGATATCTTAATCCAAAAAAACAATGCGTCGTCCGTAAACAGCGATTAAAGGCAAAATTTCCAGATGCGATCGATGTCAAGTGTTTGGGTTAGCGGAGGGATAATCCCGGCAATTTACTACAATATTGTCTTTCAAGAGGGACGATTATTTGTTCATTCATTTAGCAGCACTGTCGCATTAATGTTGCCCTTAAAAGCGTTTTATGCCCCTCAGTCTCAGTTATATAAATATAACCCGATCGTATGATCATATGCGCACCACACACACACACATAATGTTGCTTTGATAGCACAATTTGTCGAATCTTTCGATCGATCGCATCACACAGCACAACCGTATTGATCGTCTCCGCCTAGCTGCGCATTTTACACGCGTCAACAGACGGCCTCGCCTTCAACGGACGCGCTCGCCCGTCCATCTGTCATTCCGTACCAAATCCGGCACGGTTTTGCATCCAAAACAAACATTGACCCGCTTCGTCGAACGTCGAAGCCGTTTGAAATGTCCTGGTGTATGTGTGTGAGAGCGGCTGATGACGGTACGGCCACCCAGAGCCGGATGAAGAAGCGTCATTACTACCTTTTGGGGACGTTGGATGATGATGATGTGTTGGCGCCCCCCGTAGCACGCCCTGCATGCGTCACCGATTCTAACACCAAGCCCTTGTCACTTTGTCGCCCCCTAATTGCGTCCATCGCCATTCACAATCACACAACTCGGAGAATGCTTCCGTGCTGTTCCGGATGGGGACGCAACCATTATCAGTAGGCGAGGAGTCGAACTCGCATATATACATACATTTAGGGAATGTGTGGCACAGTCGATATGGTATCGATTTTCGCAGGAATCTCTCAAGATCTATAAACATGATGGTGTGAAGTGTGGCCAGATAAGATCATGCTTTTTAATGGGACATTTCCTGGAGTTGAAACTGCGAAGTACGGCGACAATTAGTGCAGACTTAGTATTTTACTAGTACTCCAACCTAGTCTCAGAAAGACAACGATGTAGTACGTCGGAGAGTCTGTGAGACTTCAGAAAAACTGCTATAGGAAGAGCACGACTTGGCGCCTCCGATAGACCGCCATTTAATACCTCATAAAGACTTCGATTAAGGACCCAGGAAACATTCAGGACGGAAATCCACTTTCCAATTTTTGCTGTGCGCTTTGGACTATTATAACGACTTACGGTTCATAAGTTCAGAAGGTCATTGAAGTGACAGACAGTTTTATTCTTGCAAGTGCAAAATCAAATGAAAATCATTGATAGAAACCTTGGTCCAAAAAGTTATTAATCATTGAGTTTGTAAAAAACAATTCCTCTAATGAATGGGGTTTTGATCTTACGATCACGATCTATGTCCTTATTTATCGCCTTATGATTACTTTCTACTGTACGCGCTTTTCAGCCCCCTTGCTCACCCACTGGGCACCACATCTCCATGTCCACCGATCGAGAGGGTGAATCCGAGTATTTTTCACATCCTCGCTTGGGGTTATCCCCCCCCCCACACTCATCCCCAACACTAATGTACTACTCGTGAACGCCACCCGGTTTCACTCTGGCCAGTGTGGGGTTTCATGCGGTTATCTCTTTTCGTCCCACAATCGTGCACATCCCCTTGAGCCCGCCGTTGAATGTTTCTTTATGCAGTTTGTTTTTTTTTTCAACTTCAAACGCCAAGCCTCCCCTATACAGCTAGTGGGGGTTGAAAAAGGCGAGTTGCCAGTCGACAGGGTGGTGGTGTTGTTTGAGCGGAAGCAGAGGGTGTCTCTGTGTGTCGTTCGCACGCGATGCGATGTAGGGTGTGTGTGTGAGCGCCGACCGTTGCGAGTTCGCGCGTCGATTTCGTTTCTAGTTTATAAATACGATGGTTCGGTTGGAGCCGATCGTCAGTCGTTGTTCGTTTGTTCATCCGTACGGTTGAGAGTAGAGCTTCAAAACCTCGCGCTAAGCGCACCAACCTTTGAGTCGTTTCTCAAGCAGCGAAAACAATCGCCCAGTTTAACTCGTGCAGTGAGTTTGGAGAACGCGTTTGTGTCATATTACTATTGCTAAGCCGTGTGTTTAGTGTCTTGAAGCCGTGTGAGCTGTACAAAACAAGCAGCCCAACAAGCCTAAAACAGTCTGCCTTATTGAGGAAGAGTTTGAGTGAACATATCGTGTCGGATTTAGTGCAAAAAGAAAAGTGGAATTCTCCGTTGCGAATTGTAGCTTCTGGAGAGAGCATAAAGAAGTACTGGTAAATGAGTTTGTGAAGCAAGAAAACATAAACATTCGGACAAAGTCGCCCGAGCTTCAAAAAGTTTCAACGTCAGCGCTCAGCAGCAGCATCATCGCAGTAGCCGTCGAGCGGAATTTTGTTTTGAAATGTAAGTTGAGCAAGATGCAACTCGCGAACACAGAGACTCGCCAAAACAGAGAGCGAGAGGCCTTGTGGGGGAAAGTGAAGCAATTGACGCAAATGGATGATGTGCGGATGTAGGCGATTCTGAAGTATTTTTTGTTCGAGGGTGAATGAAATGGGGAGATGAGAGAAGCATTGGGGGGAAAGTTTGAGAGTGGACGATCGTGTTGCATCTCTAGCATCTCGCCATAGGTCAATGCCGCACAAAACTGCATACTCAACGAAGGAGGCTCTGAGCAAAATGGAAAACACTCGCACTAAGGCGCTGCTCTCGCAAATGTCGTTTACGACAACCGACACATACAAACGTATGGGGCTGCATGGAGGTGCTCTAGAATAAGTTGTCAAACATCAACGAACATTTGTCGTAATACAAATCGGTTTGTATTTGTTCGTTGACATACCTTCACGCTAGCAATCTTGGTAAAAAACATTGCTGGTTGTCAAACATATATGCCAAACCGATCGGTTGTTCGTTGACAGTTTGACCGACAGCTATATGTTGGCCAACAAATGCTAGAGCACTCATAAGACATGTCGTTGTCGTTTGTCGTAAACGACATTTGCTAGAGCATCCCCTAAGTAGGCGAGCGCGCGTTCTTGTACTGTCGCCAACGACATAAACATGTCCGCCGGTGAAAAATGTAATACAAACCCTCGGAACACGTACTTGAGTTTGTGGCGGGGAATGCCAATTAGTTCATTACTCCCCTGCGTGGCAAGAATTCGCGTCGAGGGTTTTCTAAGGCGATCAGAATGCGCTTTGTTTTCCGTCCAAACGTTTCGCGCGAAAGTATCGTACGTTACAAACCGCAATCAAAACGTGGGGACACTCCACAGGCTCCAACTCCGAGATATCCCGCCCAAATCCGGTGACCAACCGACCGTATCCGAACGGTGGCGGATCATACCGATGCAAGCTTGCCCGATCGAGACACACCGAGACACGGGCCTGGGAAACATTTCAATCAGTGGCAATTTAAGCGGACCGAACGCTCCCAGTTAGACGGCGCCCCAACAGTGTGTTTGTACAGCGGTACGGCGCAACAGTACGGTGCAGAGAAGGTGTTTGAGTTTTGTATTGCGGGATAATTGAGTTTCAACCAGTTGACACTGGCCCGCACTAGGAATTGCGTTGTGATTGACGGATTCATTTTCCGCAAAACCTTGCACAAACCGCCGGAATGACGTCGAGCAATCCACGCAGTTCGGGATTCGAGGATTCGGGAGCGAGCGAGAGGTCCCTATCCTTGACACTATTATCAAGGGCGTTGTTTTTGGGGGTGAATTGAATTGCAGTGCGTCGTAAAAAGGAAGGAATCAAGGACATCTGTCTGACTTTTGCTTTTTACTGACTATCAACAAACTTTGTCCAGCTTTTTTGGAAACAAAGGGACAACTTGGGAAGTCATGTCATTGTTTGCTTATCCCACAGAAAGGAAAAACTTTTACACTGTTTAGTCACGATGTCTGGTTCTGGTGCAAGCAGCACGAAACTTGTGGCCAGTAAATTGGTGTATTTTAATGATATGGCCACAGTGTGGAGTCGACCCATTCCACCTTCTCCGTCGACCTTCTCATTTCGGCTTTTGCTTGCCACTGTGTGTGTAAGAATGCAGCTGTGAAATCACTTTTCGCTCTCGCTATTTGTGTGCTTCTTTCCGAATTTTCGGCACGAAAAGCTGCCGTTGCGCTTTCCATCGGTTTTGCGGTGGTCGCTTTTTAAAAATAGCTGCCGCAGTCGAAACGTTACTTTCACTGGTGGAAGAAAAGAAGCCCGAGAAATCATAGGGACCGATAGAAAAAGAAAACCAAAGAGAATCGTGAGCGCATTAGCTTGTTGCAAATTTTGCACCAAAATTATGCCCCCTTCTGCGTGTGATGAATGTTTGCAATACGTTGGGGCCTCTGAAGGTGGATCGATCGTCGAAAGGAAGATGGATTTATGTAACGCGAGATACGCTCTCGCTTCTCTAACGCGCACCCATCAAGTCGAGCCCCCTTTTTTTGCAGAGCAATTTGTTGGCGCACATTCAAATACACAATGATGGAATCAATCGTCATCCCTTCAAAAGAGTACCTCTATGTCACCAAGAAAAGTAGGTCAGCTTGAGCTTGAGTTTAGAAAAGAGGATCTTGCATCTCCCGATCGAGATCCACCTAGAAATGGACGGTTGTTGCAATTGTGTTTGCTGTGGGGTGATCCATAAAATGGTGATGCGCCATACTCTTGTGTCTCTGTGCTGCAACAAGGCCACGGCGTCACGATGCGGAGAAATCTACAATTTCAAAGTGACACATCCGCGCGATTCGCGGTGGATCCGAGAGCGGCTTTTCCCTTCGGCTGCGGCTAAAGTCCAAACGGAAAAATGGTGTCACTGCACTGCCGCCACTGTGTTGTGGATGGCTTATTTATTGAAGGAAATGGATGAAAACCAAACATCGAACGCGGTTGCGGAATATCTGTTGCGGTCGGGGCACACAGGTGTACGAGTGTGCGATACGCAACAAGGAAACGGCCGCGAACAATCTAAGCCAAGCAGAGCCAGCAGCCTCAGCGCTGTGGTTAAAAGGTGTTAGATGGCCCCGTCTCTACCTGCCTGCGAGCAACACAATACTGCCCTTGAACCATCGGCTGTACGACCCACTTTCCGTGCTTGGTGGTGGTGTGGTCTGTGCTAGTTACAGCAATCACCCTAACACACACACACACAACCACCAAGTGGCGGAGGTGGGTTAATATCGAGTTCGATTAAGATATGGGTTTCACGAAGAATTTGCAGGGTTGCCCCAATCGTATGAGGGCTTCCAAAAGGCGCTTCCAATATCCGGGAGCGGATATCTTGAGCGGAAATCGGTTTGTGTGTGACGTAAGGAGGAAGGTCATCGTGCCATCGGAGCACAGTAGCGCAGGAACTAAATTGCGTAATATTGCGAGCAACTCCGCTAATCAACTTCTGGAAAGAACGATCGGTCAAGCGAAGCGCCGCACACCTACCGAATACAAACAGGCAGAACGAGCGCGAGAACCCGGAGTCGAGTTTACAGACTGCAATTTACTCTACTAGCAGCTCGTTACAGCTAGTTGTGTGTGTGTGTGTGTGTGTGCATGTGTGGTTCCAGTTGTCCGCTCACACGATAAGTGACAATGACAAATATTTAACCACGGAACAACTCTGCCCGCCCCGTATACACCTTAATCGAATTCAATCACGACACTGTTCCATGGTTCTGAAACTAGCTAGAACCTGGAAGCTTCACGTGCCATGGTGGTGATCTTGCTCCGGGAAGATCTCCCGCAAGAAGAAGCGGGAGTTGATAAGGCGAGACGCGCTTCCGAAATTGGATGATGTAATGCGACAGGCAAGAATTTATGGCCCTTCTAGAAATTCGAATCACGACGCATCAGCTGAAAGGCAGAAGGGGTCATACTTTATCTCGTGCCTGTCCTTCTTTGCCCTAGTGGCACACTCGGACAGACACTTGATGATGAGGTTTGAAGTTGCTGGCCGAGAGTTTGCACAGGGTCAAACGATTAAAGGGAAGGAACTTTGGAGAGAGAGACACCGAGCGATTGCAGTGTGCGTTATTGAGTAGGAAACATTGGGGACACACACTGTGTTAGTCATGTCGGTATGAGCAAGCTCGGTATGATGGTATCCACGAGCCACGCGGAAGCCATTGAAAGGTGGAGCAGAGATACCGGGAACGTGGATTGTGGGTCGCTTGTCAGACCGGATGCATATGTGTAGAAAAAGGGAAGGAATGTCACGACCAATATGTATACCATCCAGCGTGACTAATCCCCGTATGACATCAGCATACGTCTAGACGCGACATCTTCCAACTTTTTCGCACCAGGAAATGGGCACGCACAAGGAAGGGTTGATCGGGTTTATTAATCCATTATTAATAGTTTTGTTTTTGTCGCTTTCGTTTTTTTTCTTTCCACACAACAGTATCTTCAAGTGCGAAGCTATCAGCAATCAGTAACAGCAACAGTATGTCGGTGGCCAGCGTACAAGCACCCCATCTGGCGGATTTGTGCAGCTCACTGAGGTAAGAAACTTTGGAATTTCCCTAACTTCACAAAAACGCACACGCACACACACACACACATACACACTGCGAATCATTAGCTTGAGTGTTTGTGGGACGCATGCCACGAATTACTTACATTCCATCACGGACGCCCCGTTTTTGTTCGGCGTTCGGATAAGTGGTCGGTTTATTTTTAGCCGCAATCTCCCTGTTGTGTGCGCTCATCTCTCATTGCTAATCGCAGTTTAGCACCAGCTGCTGCTGCTACTGCTGCTGCTGCAACAAGTGGCAATTTAGTAATGCTTTAGGTGGGTGTCTGTATGGAAATTGAGAGTTTAATTTTAGTAGCAATTCGCGCACACACGGCTCACTCGTCGGGCTCGGGCTCCTTTCATTCATAAATGCTTCTTGCATGGAGGGAGACACAGTCTCCAAAGCATCTTGTAATTGTATCAGACACCAAAAATAGCTTCAAGGTGTGACGTGTCGCAGCCTTTTAGTGTAGTGCCTTGAGACTCTCGTCTATCTCCTGTCCAAAAGCTGCTGTGACGTAGCTTTGTCGTCAGTCAGAGGACGGGGTGCGCTTGTTTGCTTGCTTGCTTGATTGTCGCCGGCGTAGTAAGAATGAATCGTCAATTCACTCACCTCAACTCATCCCGACGCATTCGTATCATGTGATGCCGTGACCATTTACGCAAGTTTGCCTGTTGAATGAATGCTATAATGTGTATTTCCCTTTCCCCTCTCTTTGT
Source organism: Anopheles maculatus (assembly GCA_002091835.1). Classification (NCBI taxonomy): domain Eukaryota; kingdom Metazoa; phylum Arthropoda; class Insecta; order Diptera; family Culicidae; genus Anopheles; species Anopheles maculatus. Next base: position 48,337 of record KZ062996.1, read on the forward strand.
TTACAGCCGCACCAGCCTGAGCATGTCGTCGTCGCTGTCGGATCTGGTCGGCAGCCCGTCGCTCGGTGCCGTGTTCGACTTCCACTCGTCGGACGCGGTGCTAACGATCGAGGAACTGCGCGAGCAGCTCGGCTCATGCTACACTTGCGGCGTGTCCTGGACCGAGGATCAGGTGTCGCTCGATTGCACCGAGTGCGGCGGTTACAGCCTCGAGCGCCCGTGCCTTATCTGTGAAGGCATCTGCGGTCAGCTGTGGAAGCGTGATTTCACCATGGTAGGTGTCGCTACTGCTGCTCCCCCTATTTCGCATCAGAAGCACACTAACACGTGGTTTTCTCCCTCACCTACAGAGCCACGCCTGCGGTAAATCACGCTGGCAGGGAGTGTGCACCAAGTTCCCGGCCCAGATGATTCAGCTCCAGTCGTCGGCACCGCTCAGCAGTTGTGCCAGCTTCGGTAGCCATCATCAGCTGGTGACCGGTTGTGCGGCGGCTGCCAACAATGGTTCGAGCAGCACAGCCAGCCAGCAACATTTCCTGCAGCAAGAGCTATGCGCCCGGCTCGAGAAGCTTTCCGCAAATGCGCATTCGTAAAGCAGAAGCATCAGTTCCGGATGCACTCACGCACACACACACACACCCAACCCGTTTTTGTAGGCTTTTTGTTTTAGGTGTTAAAGGAAGTAGGGGAGGTTAGGAAGAGATGGTAGGTAACGACCATCCCGTTTAGCGTATGAAGAAGCATTCTATCCTCGTTCCGCATTCAAGGGAGGTGAAGCATGCTTACACACGACGTACACATATGAGTTCCTACTGATATTGATTATCAAGCCAACGGCAATTGTGTAGCACCGCATTTCAGATAGTATGCCACGCCGTGTATACTGCTTTTGATTGATTTCCTCCTAAAAGAAACGTCCTTTCGGGGCGTTTTTTAAGATTTCATCATTAGTAAATAGGAGTTTTCGTTTCGTTTTTCTTTTTCGTACATTCAAAATTAGTTTCATTTTTCAACTTTCTTCCCCTCTCGGTAATCTAAATCATGTGATAGAATTCGCTCAACGATTAAAATCAGTGATGAAACAACAGAAACAAGAGAACATTGCGAGGAAACTTCTATTATATAAAACAAAATCCCCCCCCAGAATGTCATACGGTCGTTACTAGTAGCTTAATGAGAAGAGGATGTTTTTCTGTGAAAAACATGAAACTTATTAAATATTGCTTAGCCATAAGGGATAAAACCGTTAGTGTGTAATTGAGATAGAGACAAAGAGCGAGAGGGTTGGTATGAAACGGTGGCTCCAATAATAGAAACGTTTCTCTTCGAAATTGATTCCACACTACCAAATTGGCACTGAACTGCAGATATATCTCGGAACCAACAAAAGAGAGATAGGAGAGAGAGAGAGATAGGAAGGATAAATTTGATATTAAATCGCGCTTAAATCCTTGTCCGAGAGGTGATTGGGTTTTTTCGTGATACGCCACCGTTTCAGTATGCAGCCGGAAACAAAAACCAGAGGGACGGGAGCAGGAGCAGAGTTTTACTTTGTAGTTCAACGTCTATTTACATAAAGTTTGTTGCGCCGACGACCCGTGTAACCAACAAACCCAATAGCGCCGCAGCTTAATTAGGCTTAAGATGTTCTTACTTGATTGGAAGAGGAATGTTTTGTGTCGTTTTTTTTTTCTTTGCGTTTTTGATGAGATTGAAGAAGATATTTCCTGTGTCGGAATCGAAAATCGCAAAACAATAAAACAAAAGCTATACTGAAAAATATGTGGATTTTGTAATTTATAGATGTGGTGGAGCTGTATTTTCGATTGATGGTGATGATGATTTTTATTTTGTTATAAATTGGCAGAGCTCACGGGCCGTTGGTTTTAAATTGATTATTTGTCGTGTTGGGAAAATATTTACTTAATACACATTAAAGCTCACAGAGCTATGTTATAGAAACTGTGTTGACAAAAACTTATGCAAAATATCGCAGCAAAGAAAGCTCAAAAACAACGTTAAATTTGAAACGAAACCACAGCAACTGAGCAGCTGGTGTTTAGCAAGGTTTGAGATATAGGTGGCGCTCGAATCGTAATTTTCCACAGACCGTGTTTAGCCGAGTCACACTCTGGATGTCGACCACGGAGCTTTTGCTGCATGGACCATAAAAGTGACAGTTCAATCGTCGCGTTACGTTGCATTTGAATTGACGGTTACTGAGGTTACACCAATTGAGCAATATAAAAGTGCTACATTCAGTAAATTCATTATTCATGCCATCCTATACTACTAATTATTGATAATATCACGAATCATAAAGAGAATGTACTGAGATTGCTGTTTAACTAAAATTGGATGAACTCCATCAGACGCATTACGTAGCGTTACACTAGAAATGTCAACAAAAAAAAATAGTTTGGTTTGTTTTCCCGGTACGCTTGGCTGCTCTAGCCGATCGTAATATCACAAATTTTAGTTGTATTAACGCGTTTTGTATAAATTTTTCGTTTTCCTTACGTATTTGAGTATACATTACTCGTTTCGGAGCGATCCAACTAAATCCTGCACGCTTATTTCCCTCGGTTCTCACAGTCGGTTCTCCCATCTTCCGAACCTTGCTCCACTTCCGTAGCAGGAAGCAGTGACTTTCCGCGTGTTTCAGGCAAAAAGATTGTAATTATTGCTGCACCAACCAGGCAAATGCACGCGAGTCCACCCATCGTTCCCGGTAGTCCAACCGTGTCAAGCAGCACGGGAAAAAGCTTAAATGAGCAGAGAACAATCGTAAGACGGAGGTGGCTTATGCTAAGCGCGATCTTCATCTAACGCACCTTGAGCACCACGAACGCGGACGCAGCGACCATCGTCATGCAGATTGTGCTTCCAATGTTTCTTATCTGCCGGGTGCATTCGTGGACCATGAAAATGGAGAGTTAAGAGCAACAGTAAACACATTAGAATGCATAAGCAAACGTGTCCAATGTTGATGACGATGATGATGGTATGCGACAGAAGATGGGGAAGCTGTGGTGTGGTGGTTGGCTGCTGCAACCCGTGTCGAATAAATCGTCGTGTGAATAAAAGCGCAGAAATGACATCCAGACGATATAATAATACACATGGAGATGCAAAGAAAACAAACAAACACACAGAAAGCAGGAATAATAAACATATGCACCACTGGAAGGAGGGACACCGATACGCAAACGACGACAAACTGCTGCGACATAACCCCCAAACCACAGCCACATCCCAATCTTGCATCCCATCGGGGTTCGGGCGCTTGCGCTTGGGCCGGTGAGGCGAACCGGAGAGAATGTCGATGAACGATGCCGCGATAGCCGAATGCCAATGTCAAGGTTAAGGCTATTTAGATAAACCAACACGCACACGCGGTACGAACTAGGGAGCAGCGGCACAGACACACACACACATGCACACGAGCACACAAGCAAGAAGAATCCGCCAAGTCACCGTGCGGGCGATCGAGCATGATCATATGGAACCGGGAGGATTGTGTTTCATTTTTGTTTGAATGGGTTGATAGCAAAAATTGATCCGACCTTCGACGGTAACACCTCGGCCATCACGATGAACGGTACGGTAAGCAATCCAATCGACGCCATCAGGAAGCTAAACGATAGGCTACAGATGGGCAGGAACTGGCTCACAATGGGGGATGAGACAGATGGTAGGAAAAACTGCACGTAACCGGCCAGTGTGCAGTACCCGACGGTTACACCAAGACAGGAAACGATCAACAGGATCTTGCGCCCTATCCGATCGACTAGCGCCAGTGAGACAATCGTTCCGAGCAGTTGTACCGTGGCCAGGCCGATGGAGGCTAATGAAGCAGGAAGGACGGCAGGCTGTGCAGTGGGTGATGATGGTGGACTGGCCAACGTGAAGATGGTGCTGGCGTATGTAATAAGGGCTAGTGAGCCAGTAATTTGGTTCATCATCATAAGAAACATTCCCATCGCTAGACCCCGGCGAGCTGGTTTCGTGGCTGTAAGGAAGGAAAGAAGGAAGAAAGGACATAAGCTGTGTAAGTTCTTGTTAAGTTGACACTAATGTGAGTTTATATAGGGTTGTCAAGAATGTGTTCGTATTTGGAGGACTTGCGTGCTAAAAATTTTAAAATCTTACAGAATCTTCGCAGAGCATATACCTGATATTTTGTATTGTTATTAAAAATTAATGATGTTCGAGAATATGACTTGCGAAACCGTGGTAGTTCAAGCAGGAAGAGTTGCGAAATCAGGATTAACTGTCATCAACGCTATGTTGAGTATTTGGTGGGACTGAAAGAGCATCGTGTATTATGAAGTTCTGATAGCTTGTCAAACTATTTCCTAACTAACACTACTGCCAAGAATTGAAATTAATGAACAAATATAGACTGTGAGGAAGGAAAGAAGGAAGAAAGGACATAAGCTGTGTAAGTTCTTGTTAAGTTGACACTAATGTGAGTTTATATTGGGTTATCGAGAATGTGTTCGTATTTGGAGGACTTGCGTGCTAAAAATCCTAACATTTTGCAGAAGCTTCGCAGAGCATATGCCTGATATTTTGTATTGTTATGAAAAATTAATGAGTTCGAGTTGCGAAACCGTGGTAGTTCAAGCAGGAAGAGTGGCGAAATCAGGATTAACTGTCACCAACGCTATGTTGAGTATTTGGTGGGACTGAAAGAGCATCGTGTATTATGAAGTTCTGATAGCTTGTCAAACTATTTCCTAACTAACACTACTGCCAAGAATTGAAATTAATGAACAAATATAGACTAGGGAAGTTAGGAAATTCTAATGCATTTCCAAGCAAGAAAACAAGCACAAGTTCTACAGCGAGTATTCTAAATCATGCAAGGAAATATCTGGATGACCTGATATGCTAATGGTAACTTGTTTACGTTCCACAGGTTGACCATGTCATGAAAGAAACACCGATCAACCGAGTCAAGGATGAAACACAGAACAAAAGTTTGGACATAAGAAGGTAAGTGCAACCTATTGAATATAGTGTTTTTTAAAGGTAAATCACAGAATATCACAGTACCCAATTATTCCACAAATTATGTGACAATTAGAAGTAAGTAGCTCTTGAATTTCTTGATGCCATTATTATCGGTCTTCGTGTGACCCGTTTAACCATGTCTCCCCATGCCTATTCCTGTTGTTACATAACCTTAAAGAGGAATTCAAGACGTAAAAGCAATGGTCCGATATGACAAATCAAGATGCCACGCAAACCGATTCTTTTCGCGCTGCAACTCTATCACCGATAAAGTAATCTAGCTTGTTTTTATGCCATTCGGGCCGATAACGTACCCGGCATTTCCAAAAACGCATCCTATCGCATCGCGCTGCTGTTGTGCGAGATGTGCATTGTAAGAGTGGTGTGCATGGTATTGGGGTCCGAGTCCGTGCGTTTCTGTGCCGGCAAAGTTACGCCACAAGTTGTGTGTGTGTTACACAAAAATGGTGATGATGATGATGCAATTCAGCACACCGATAATCGCCGGTCCGGTAATCGGATTCATGGTGGTAGATTGCATCGGAAACGCACTTCAAAAATGCGACTACTCTCTGACAGCTAGTATTTGGGGAACGCTGTACACCTCGCCAATAAAATCCGAATATTCACGAAGACCCCTCTCTCTAGGGCTAGTGGGCCGGCGTATAGAGGCAAAAACATAAAAACAACAAATCAGCCGCACGAGTGTGATTTGTTTGCGTTCGAACACGGTGTTTCTTTATCTCTCAAGGTCAGGTTTGTTGTATTCCCTGAGTAGGTGGCGCACACCTATCTACCACGAACAACGGTGGGGTACAGGATAACGATAACAGCGATGAGGAGGGCGGAGTGTTTCTTTATCTCTCAAGGTCAGGTTTGTTGTATTCCCTGAGTAGGTGGCGCACACCTATCTACCACGAACTGCGGTGGGGTACAGGATAACGATAACAGCGATGGGGAGGGCGGATGCGAAGAAAGGCCGGACCCGTACCCGATGTAATCGATGGACAGTGCTTTCATGGGTTTCCTCATTGAGATGTTGTTTCCTAAAGACAAGGTTCCAAAGCTAGTTTTCTATGCTGAATAGCGCCCATCATTTCTTATCTATAGAGCGCTAATTCGTGCAAATATTTGCTATGTGAGCTGCTAGGTGATGTCACCTTGAAGTTGAACCACACTCACCGAAATCTTTCCACGATAGAGCAGAATCCAGGGCCGTCTTTTCACGCTCTATCGCATCCTTTAACTGTTGGAACTCATGCCGGAAAGAATCCGGCTTTTCAAAGTGTCCTCGTACACCTCGATAGAACATGAGCGATCGTTCCGCCTTCTCGTTCCGATAGGCTCGCAGCAAACAGATCGGTGTTTCTGGTAGAAAGATTATGGCGGCTGAGAAGAGTCCCGGTAGTACTAGCACCACTAGGGGAAATGTCTTAAACGGCACCAGCGTTCCGAGGATGAACGCAAGCACGGTGCCAACGTTAAAGCAGACGGGAAGCAGTGATCCAAGCATGCCACGAATGCGAGGATCCGCAATATCGGCTACAAACAGTGGTGTGATTCGGAAGATACCACCACCGGCTGCACCGGCCAGTACGCGACCTACGCAAAGGTGAAGCACGCTGTTTCCGAAGATAACGCACAGCCAGAATGCCTAGGAAGAAGAAAGGTGTCGGATAAGTAGTCGGATCGTGCTGTTGAATCACGCACACCATACCACATTCGGGACCGCGATACACTGCAAGGCTCTCCGTTTGCCTATCCGGTCAGCGAGTGATCCGAACAGAGTCACACCGATCATTCCACCGATGCAGAGTGATGCACCCAGCCAGGAGGTCTCTTCGACTGTCATCGGTCCTCCAACGAGATGCGTATCGTTTGAACGCAAATACTCCAGCGAAGGTGACACCCAACCAAGTGTGAAGCCATGGGCGAGTGAGATGAGGTTCGCTGTAAAACGGTAAAAACTGGTACACTTTACAATGAAGGTCTGTGTCCCGAACTTACCGATGAACGTTCCCAGAAACTGATTTGCTACCGACAGCAACGGCAGAGGAGACTGCATTCCTGGGCGCGAAACTGGCTACACACATCTGCACCGGCACAGATCACAGTAGGCAATGTTTTCTCATAGCCGGCTCACCCTACTGTGATGTGGTGTTTGGTGACGTTAACGCCAGATGAAACTGCTATAAACTGGCATGTCGTATTTGCCGGCGTTTGTGTGTGAGAGCAAAAGGCAAACAGGTGCATCTGGTGTGTTCCTGTGCCATAGTGCGGAAGAATTAAGTTTGGTGCTTATCAAATGCAAGCCTGGATGTCTGTCAAACAATAGCACGTGTCGGTGGTTAGACGGAAAGGATTTCTATGGTCAATAGGAACGAGAAAGCAGCCATTTCAGGTAAGCTGTTTTGTAGTGTGAGGTTCATTCAAGATGACTCGTCTAGATTTCACTCTCATGCAAGCAGTTTATCTCAAGATGAGATGGATATCTCACTGTAGAATGAGGGTACATTTCTTAGTTATCTTTAACCATGGCGCAGAAAAAGTAAAATAACAAAGATTCGCAGATTTTTGAACGAGACTGGGCGAGACATCAAGCAGACGTGAGATAATTCGGATGAATGAGTATCTTGCCAGAGCAGTTCGAACGAATGCTCTTGTTAACTAAGCACTTATTTAGTTTATTTACGTATTATTTATCACTATTACACACTTTGAGGAGAAATAAGATTTTTTCCTTTGGTTTCTGGCACGATCAGTGCGATAACTGCTACACCGGCGAAAGAGACTCCTGCGTACAGTCCCAGCACACCATAAAGATTGATCGCTTCTACCATTATGGGGAATATCTGTGGCAAACAAAAGAATAGCTTAGTCTAAATCATGCAAGGAAATATCTGGATGACCTGATATGCTAATGGTAACTTGTTTACGTTCCACAGGTTGACCATGTCATGAAAGAAACACCGATCAACCGAGTCAAGGATGAAACACAGAACAAAAGTTTGGACATAAGAAGGTAAGTGCAACCTATTGAATATAGTGTTTTTTAAAGGTAAATCACAGAATATCACAGTACCCAATTATTCCACAAATTATGTGACAATTAGAAGTAAGTAGCTCTTGAATTTCTTGATGCCATTATTATCGGTCTTCGTGTGACCCGTTTAACCATGTCTCCCCATGCCTATTCCTGTTGTTACATAACCTTAAAGAGGAATTCAAGACGTAAAAGCAATGGTCCGATATGACAAATCAAGATGCCACGCAAACCGATTCTTTTCGCGCTGCAACTCTATCACCGATAAAGTAATCTAGCTTGTTTTTATGCCATTCGGGCCGATAACGTACCCGGCATTTCCAAAAACGCATCCTATCGCATCGCGCTGCTGTTGTGCGAGATGTGCATTGTAAGAGTGGTGTGCATGGTATTGGGGTCCGAGTCCGAGCGTTTCTGTGCCCGCAAAGTTACGCCACAAGTTGTGTGTGTGTTACACAAAAATGGTGATGATGATGATGCAATTCAGCACACCGATAATCGCCGGTCCGGTAATCGGATTCATGGTGGTAGATTGCATCGGAAACGCACTTCAAAAATGCGACTACTCTCTGACAGCTAGTATTTGGGGAACGCTGTACACCTCGCCAATAAAATCCGAATATTCACGAAGACCCCTCTCTCTAGGGCTAGTGGGCCGGCGTATAGAGGCAAAAACATAAAAACAACAAATCAGCCGCACGAGTGTGATTTGTTTGCGTTCGAACACGGTGTTTCTTTATCTCTCAAGGTCAGGTTTGTTGTATTCCCTGAGTAGGTGGCGCACACCTATCCTCTCTAGGGCTAGTGGGCCGGCGTATAGAGGCAAAAACATAAAAACAACAAATCAGCCGCACGAGTGTGATTTGTTTGCGTTCGAACACGGTGTTTCTTTATCTCTCAAGGTCAGGTTTGTTGTATTCCCTGAGTAGGTGGCGCACACCTATCTACCACGAACAACGGTGGGGTACAGGATAACGATAACAGCGATGAGGAGGGCGGATGCGAAGAAAGGCCGGACCCGTACCCGATGTAATCGATGGACAGTGCTTTCATGGGTTTCCTCATTGAGATGTTGTTTCCTAAAGACAAGGTTCCAAAGCTAGTTTTCTATGCTGAATAGCGCCCATCATTTCTTATCTATAGAGCGCTAATTCGTGCAAATATTTGCTATGTGATGTCACCTTGAAGTTGAACCACACTCACCGAAATCTTTCCACGATAGAGCAGCATCCAGGGCCGTCTTTTCACGCTCTATCGCATCCTTTAACTGTTGGAACTCATGCCGGAAAGAATCCGGCTTTTCAAAGTGTCCTCGTACCCCTCGATAGAACATGAGCGATCGTTCCGCCTTCTCGTTCCGATAGGCTCGCAGCAAACAGATCGGTGTTTCTGGTAGAAAGATTATGGCAGCTGAGAAGAGTGCCGGTAATACTAGCACCACTAGGGGAAACGTCTTAAACGGCACCAGCGTTCCGAGGATGAACGCAAGCACGGTGCCAACGTTAAAGCAGACGGGAAGCAGTGATCCAAGCATGCCACGAATGCGAGGATCCGCAATATCGGCTACAAACAGTGGTGTGATTCGGAAGATACCACCACCGGCTGCACCGGCCAGTACGCGACCTACGCAAAGGTGAAGCACGCTGTTTCCGAAGATAACGCACAGCCAGAATGCCTAGGAAGAAGAAAGGTGTCGGATAAGTAGTCGGATCGTGCTGTTGAATCACGCACACCATACCACATTCGGGACCGCGATACACTGCAAGGCTCTCCGTTTGCCTATCCGGTCAGCGAGTGATCCGAACAGAGTCACACCGATCATTCCACCGATGCAGAGTGATGCACCCAGCCAGGAGGTCTCTTCGACTGTCATCGGTCCTCCAACGAGATGCGTATCGTTTGAACGCAAATACTCCAGCGAAGGTGACACCCAACCAAGTGTGAAGCCATGGGCGAGTGAGATGAGGTTCGCTGTAAATCGGCAAAAACTTGTACACTTTACACTGAAGGTCTGTGTTCCGAACTTACCGATGAACGTTCCCAGAAACTGATTTGCTACCGACAGCAACGGCAGAGGAGACTGCATTCCTGGGCGCGAAACTGGCTACACACATCTGCACCGGCACAGATCACAGTAGGCAATGTTTTCTCATAGCCGGCTCACCCTACTGTGATGTGGTGTTTGGTGACGTTAACGCCAGATGAAACTGCTATAAACTGGCATGTCGTATTTGCCGGCGTTTGTGTGTGAGAGCAAAAGGCAAACAGGTGCATCTGGTGTGTTCCTGTGCCATAGTGCGGAAGAATTAAGTTTGGTGCTTATCAAATGCAAGCCTGGATGTCTGTCAAACAATAGCACGTGTCGGTGGTTAGACGGAAAGGATTTCTATGGTCAATAGGAACGAGAAAGCAGCCATTCCAGGTAATCTGTTTTGTAGTGTGAGATTCATTCAAGATGACTCGTCTAGATTTCACTCTCATGCAAGCAGTTTATCTCAAGATGAGATGGATATCTCACTGTAGAATGAGGGTACATTTCTTAGTTATCTTTAACCATGGCGCAGAAAAAGTAAAATAACAAAGATTCGCAGATTTTTGAACGAGACTGGGCGAGACATCAAGCAGACGTGAGATAATTCGGATGAATGAGTATCTTGCCAGAGCAGTTCGAACGAATGCTCTTGTTAACTAAGCACTTATTTAGTTTATTTACGTATTATTTATCACTATTACACACTTTGAGGAGAAATAAGATTTTTTCCTTTGGTTTCTGGCACGATCAGTGCGATGACTGCTACACCGGCGAAAGAGACTCCTGCGTACAGTCCTAGCACACCGTAAAGATTGATCGCTTCTACCATTATGGGGAATATCTGTGGCAAACAAAAGAATAGCTTAGTTATTTGAAGATCTCCTACACAACAGCTTCACCTACCTTCAGACTGATGAATGCAAATATCGTAATCGAAACCATGCTCAGCGTGTTACCTGCATTGCATATCTGTTGATAAGAGTCGAAATGATAAAAAGGTGTGAAGAAATTTTGTACCCTCAACTCAACTTACCTTCGGTGGCAACAGCTCCGGCAGTACGAAGAAAGGAATGCTGCACAGTCCGATCGAGAATAGATACACCGTTGCAGATAGGCTCACGATCGGGAACCAGCTATAATCCTGCAGCCAGCTAGTAGCGGCCCCACTCACTGTGAGCCAGTTAAACACAGCCAGCAGGAAAATACCTAACCCCGTACCGAAGGTTGAAATGAGCAGCAGAATCTTGCGACCAGCCAGATCAACAAACACGAACGATGACAGCGTTCCAACGATCTGGATCGTTCCCATAATAATGGCGGATGTGTTTGGGCTTAAGGAAGAGCCGACACCGGCAAAAATAGACGCTGCATACGTCAGGATCGCAAAGATGCCACAGAACTGATTGATGAACATGAGGAATATGCCGATGAAAATACCCAGCTTTGCTTCGCGCGATTCTGTGGATATGACAGGCGGATGGACATCGTTCTTTAAAATGTAAAAGAGACAACAAAAAAACTTACTAAAATCTGCCAATGTGATGCGAGAGCTCTGACCGGCGTTGTGTTCGATGAATTTCTGCAAATTTTCAAACTCCTGCCGAAAGGCGTTGGTTTTTTCCGCCGCTTTTTGAATCCCCTGATAGTACATGAAGCACCGTTCGGCTTCCTTTGCTTTACCCATCTTCAGACACGTTTGAGGGGTGTCCGGAACGAAGCACATCAGGACGGTAAAGAGCACGGGGAGGACCAGCATTGTAAGGGCCACTGTATGATACGATAACACATCACCGATGACGTACATTAGCAGGATTCCTCCATTGCTGGTTAGAGCTAAGAATGAGCCAAGAATGCCTCGAATTCTGGAACGGAAATATCCCACTTAGTAAGTTATCTGATTTTTATGATCACCGACACTCACTTTTTATCCGATATATCAGCAATGAATAGCGGGAAGACGACAATGATGCCACCTCCAGAGAGACCGGCAAGAAATCGGGCAAGGTATAGCTGATGGACGGACGTAGCTACGTAGGTGATGACCCAAAACGCCTGTTGCAAACACATAGAAACAAAACGATTTGTTTTAATGTTCAGAAAGCTCCCATAACACAAGATTCTTACAGTGTGAGGTATTACGAGAGCCTGTAGAGTCCGCTTTATACCAATCTTTTCCACCAAGTATCCGTACAAGAAAGCTCCGAACAGTGCACCGAGACAAAGAATCGATCCAATCCATGAGCCTTCGTCTACCGTAACGGGCCCATTCTCTAGCAGTGTTTGATCGGGTGACATCAGTACCGGCAAGTAGGGCGATACCCATCCTAACGCAGCTCCATGCGACAGATTGATTAGGTTCACTGTAAATCGAAGGTGTTATCGTATGTCACACTTTTACTAAGAGCAGCATCACCTCCACAATACTCACTAACACCGGTGGCAAAGATTTGATTCCGAACACCCTTGCTCGAAGTAGCCATCGTTGAGGAGTGTTTCTCGAGCACCAGCACACCTTGAATGGAAGTCTACATTTGGCAACACCCACAACGAATGGTGTGCACCTTGCAAATCGGCGAATCTGTGACCTGTTCCGGTGCCTTAACTTATGTTCTGTTGCATGCCGCCAAGCTACCTCTTCTTGGCCGGGAGCATCTTTGTGATTGTTGATGGCGTTGTTTGATAAGCGTAAATCAATCCACATTAAGTACGCGGTGGCTTCTGACATTGCAACACCTCACGCTGTATAGTAAACAATATCACGCCAGTCGCGTGTAGAGCTGGGAATGGTTTGTTGGCTATTTTTGTCGGTTGTCGGGTTGCTGAGGAGATACGCTGTTTGTATCCAGTGACGTTAACGGTGGTGTTTAACTGAACTGGACGATACCGGTGGCAGAATTTTAATAAGCTGTGTTTGTTGAGAGCTGACCATAGTGGCGGCGATCATCTGCTCGGCGAGTGGGAAATGAAGTTATAATCGCGCGCGACAAACCGGTGATAAGCAAGGAAGTGATTAGCGCATATTGTGAAACTAGCAGAAATTGTTATGGCTGCGGTTGGTTGGTGTTGCACGTGTGCAAATTGTAATATAATTCTTTAGAAGATTTCTTAACAAAAGTGATACATTTTTGTGTGGCTTTCAACAGAAAAATAGTATGAATCTTTATTTGTACTTATTGCACGAATGTCTTAAAAGGAAGTATCACCGCTTGGTTTCACTTTGTATGTTTAAGTTTTTTCCTTTGGTTTCCGGTATCAGGAAGATGATGACCAGCACACCGACCGCACAAACGCCCGAAGATATCCAAACCGTACCGTGGATGTGGATGCTTTCCATCAGTATGGGGTAGAGCTTTACGCAGACGAACGCAAACATGCAGAGCAGTGTGGCGCTAATGGTGCTTCCGATACTGCGAAGCTGAAAGTGAGTATATTTAGAAGAATTAAAATATAGAAGCGATCTCTTCGAAAAGATGAACTTACTTTCGCTGGCATCACTTCCGGCACGATAAAGAAAGGAACATTGGTAATACCGATAGCGGCTAGGAAGAGTGTCATCGCTAATGCCAACACTGGCAACCATTCGACACCACGCAGATCATACCCGATAGTGAGCAGATATGAGTGAACACCGAGTACAGCCAACGCCAAGCCGACGCCCGTTGCCGATAGGAGCAGCAGTATCTTTCTTCCCACACGATCGATGATGGCAAAGGACGTGAGATTACCGCAAATATTGATGACAGCAACGAGCACAAGCGCCACATTTGGATCGATCCCCGTACCGGACATCTGGAAGATTGTGCCGGCGTACGTGAGGATGGCAAAGATGCCACTGAACTGGTTGAGGGCCATCACGAACACACCAATAAAGAGGCCTCGTTTTGCTTCCGGAGTGGCTAAAATTGTATGAGTAACAGTTTAGCTATAGGAAGAAGAATAATGGGACCAATGTACTAAAGGTCTTACTGAAGTCAGCCCAGCAGATACGTGACTGAGTGCTTTCCGTTAGGATAAAGCTTCGCATCTCATCGAACTCCGTTGTAAACTCCACCGTTCGATGTCGTTCGTCGGGGATGTTACGGTAGAACATGAGTGATTGTTCCGCCTCCAGTAAGCGACCCTTGCGAAGCAAACAGTACGGCGTTTCTGGCAGGAAGCTCACCAGTATGAGGAACGCTACGGGTGCTACAAGCATAATCTTCGGTATGACATAGTAGGGAAGATAGTTGCCTGCGGTGTAGATAAACACTAGGCCAATGTTGATGAAGATGATCGTCAGTGATCCCAGCGTTCCACGGATCCTTGAAGATGAAGGAAAAGTTAGCGTCACAGTGCTGAGCGGAGTGAGATAATGATGCTCGAAGGACTTACTTTTTATCTGCAATATCAGCTATGTACAGTGGTACGACACTGACCACACCACCCCCAGTAAGTCCACTGCAAAACCGTGCCCAATAGATGTACCACACACTGTCACCGATCAGTATTAAAGTCCACAGGATGACATGTGGTATGGGTATGAGCAGCAGTGCCACCTTCTTGCCGAAGTACGTATGGATGATTGCGAATAGTATCGTTCCGATCGTACCACCAATGCACAGGGTAGCTCCAATCCAGGACGCTTCCTCCACAGTGATTGGTCCACTCGGGAGTGGTGTATCCGGCGATCGCAACAAGGGAATGATCGGTGCAGGCCATCCAACCGTAACGCCATAGCTGGCTGTGATGATGTGAACTGTGAACGAAACCGAACCAATCACACATTATCTATCGTACGCACGTTAACATTCTCTCGCCCGAGTATTATCACGTTACTTCTAAGCACTGCCAACACTTGATTAAGATTTTCCCGGGCCCAAATGCTTATCCGACGCGGTTCGATCTGTTGCTCTTCCGCCATGGCGTGGTGCGAATTTGCATTGTTTACGCTTCGCGATCACAATCAAAACAACTCGCTGCAGTCGTTGTGTTCGGTTAGAAACTTTGACAATTATCTAACCGATTCTAATATTAAACTCCCTTACGCGACGGACGAGTTGCGCATGCGCCAAGGAGGTTAGGGCCCCCTCATGTCCAATTCGCAACCCGATCGCTGTCAAACGTTTATTGACTGACGGGCGTTCCATCGATTTGAATTTGTCTGATTTAAATGATTGTCGCAATGTGATGTGATGTGGAACTGTTGACGTCTTGCTTTCCGATGAGCTCTTAACTAGATGTCGGTGATGCAGATGTTGCCTTTGAAATTCAGATGTCAGGAGTAACGCCAGTGAACTGTTTTCATCTGCATCACAACAAGTACGAAAGGAGCACGGAGGTCATGACGCTTTCTACGTTGGATGAATAATGTACTCTCCCATCCATTTATTCATCGCTGTGTCCTCGCAGTTTGTGGCGTCGATGTAAATCTTTGTTCCCGAAGAGTGTTGGAGCTTGATTTTCTGTATGTAAAAGTTTCGCAACTACATTTACCATCGAGGATTCTTCGTTTATGGCGCAGCTTTCCACAGCGTCGTCAACGTCAACTTTGTTGCTTCGGTGTCACACGAAGGTTCTAAGCTAATTATCTTGCTGGCGGCAGTGAAGAAGAGGATTGGGTAAATAACACACACCCCGCCAGAGTGTCTAATGAACAGATCACACACACGCCGGAATCGGAATCCTAATGGTGCGGAATAGCGCGTCTAGGAACGAGAAAGGGGACCGCAAGAGAAAATTGGAGAAGCAAATTGAATGATAAAGCGTAAGCAAAGTTCAAACCCCCCGGTTTGGGTTCTAAGACGGTCTCTTCCGGTTAGGTTAGAAGAGCTTTTTCTAATGTAAATGATTGTTTGTGCGGTGGTCGGTGAACAGTGCGACACGGTCGCGCAGTCATTCGACGTCATTCGCATGCAGCTTATCACCGGTGTGTGACCGGTGTCTCTTCGGCTGTCTGTCTGTCGGGCGGGAGTTCTTGCGGCTGTCTATTTGTCCATTTATTATAAACTGTTTGCCAAAGCGTTCGCTTGGTACTTGTGCTTAACGCATACACACACACACACAAACACACCAGGTCTCACGTAAACGCATTCTTTGGCGCGCAAGAACGATCGCGTCTGGCCGATCTGGACTGTCCGCGGGAGTCCCGAGGCGAAGACAGGTTCGCACCTTGCCGATTGGCTTAGAGCTCGTTTCGTTTCTTTTTTGTATTACTTTATGCCGCACGATGGATTCTACTCCCTAAGTTCTAAGCCAGGTGACTAACTCACGGACTGCCCCTACTCTAGAAGGGAGGGGGAATTGCAGTTCATTGAACCATGCGCAACCCGGTGTGTAGTGGGTGTAGTGCGTCATCGTTACCCCGAACACGACGGCATCAGTATGTTGTCCGTTGTCCCCAGCCAAATCCACTTACTTACCGGCCGCGATCGCTGCGAACTGTTTCCAGTACCGGCGTGATAGAAATTCCAAAAACATGCTCAACTACCCTCACCAGGGCCGGGTGGATAGGGCCACGAAAACGAACTCACGGAGATAAGTTGTGCCTGGGGCACGCACCGTTGCGATACTGACCCACAGCCAAAGGGAAGGCTTCGGTACGCTTCCGGCACGCTTCCAAAGCGCTAGGCGTTGTATGCAAATATCGTGGCCAGCATCAGGCCACCGCAGGAGATTTGGGGAGAAGATTTTATCTTTATTGTATCACCTTCTTGCGATCCCAAGCAAGCACCGGCAGTGATTTATGATCTGCAAGATTTTGTGTGTTTACCGGCAGAATGTACCAGATAAGAATGGTAAATGTTTGAGTGTCATCTGAGTATTGGACATCTGGTAGTGGTAGAGTTCTCTTGGTCGTATCTTACGGACAAGAGGAGCGAAATCTACAGTGTAATCTTAACTGGAGGCTATAGAAAGCTTTTCATTTCAACAAAAGTTGAGATAGATAGTGATCATTGACGGGATATGAAATATAGCAAAGAACTTAGCATGTGCATCAGTACATCAGAAGTCCGCCTTCTAATTTGTAGGATGGAAGTATCAGTAGCATCAACAACTTTACAAACATTACATCAGTGGAACGTACATCCTTGTGACACATCCTTTAGCCCTAGTGATATCACCGGACGACTCAGTCCGTGAACTTCTTCTAGGCCGTACACATGGGCAGAGGAGGCGTGTTAGGCTCAAATTGAGATGAAGTTATGACGTTGATGTATCCACCAGAAAAGCCGGGATATTGTACTGGCAGACGACGGCGCTAGACTGAGATCGGTGTCGAAGATTGTTGTAGCAGGCCAAGACAGCGAAGGGGTTGTAGCGCCTGATAAGTAAGTAAATAAGTTAAGTTGCATGAACAGAAAATTTTTTGGATAGCTTTGGAAAATAACCTAATCAGCAATATTCAGAATCAAATCGGATGAGAAGGAGATGCTGAAACTCCAAAGAAATATGAGATTCTTGATAGACCCAGACTTCTGAAGATTTCTTTCCTTTTTTTATAATATTTTACTTACATTCAAATAAACAACCATTTGTTTGTTGTGTTCTGCATCCAAAAAATGGTACTTCTTTCGGTTCCTCGCCACATTCGCCCCGCCAATAACAACGACTCCTCACAAACGTTTACAACGCCAATGGTTCTATTAGTTTATTGGTGTATAACTTTATTTCTCGCCCTTTGCATTACGCGGGCAAACGGTTAACAAATAGTCTTTATTAAAGCTTAGTAAAAAGGTTTTGCAAAATGCTGCTCCTACCTGGTTTACCTTCCTGTCCTGTCCCTCGCCCCGTTTTTTTATAATTAATTCCCACGGTTATGCTCGTCAATTCTCGTACGCGATGCTCCCTATCGCAAATGGGAGCATACCTGGTTGTCCCTGCTGTGGTCAGGGATCCTCAATCTCCTAAATGCTTCTTCACTATCTACTACACCTTAATTATTGTACCGTATCATATATTTTTGATTCTAGAATATACGTGTATTGTTTTTTTTGCGCAGTTGCTAGTAGTGCCCTCTTGCACAGAGGACATCAACAACTTACCCTTAACGTCTTACCACTCCGGATACGTAGCGCATGTGCGAGTGTGTTGTTTTTCATTCTTGGTGTGTGTGTTTTTTTATTCATATGCTGGTTTACTGGTTGGTTTTGCATACTTCGATTCAGGTTCGAAGGAAAAGTATGCCCATTGTCATGAAAGAAAGGAGTGTATAATACAATTCAAGATGCTTCAGGAAGTAATTCATACAAGGGGTATAAAACATAACGAAAACAAACGCTGCTCTTTAAACATACAGTAGCGCACGAAGCCGCATAAAGTTTCGTCGCACGTTAGGCTGTGTGTCAGACGGGCGTTGGGGCGACGTCCTTGTGGCCGGCCTTCTTGCCACCGTTCAGAGATTCGGAGATCTGCTCGAAGTTCTTGCCCTTCGTCTCCGGCATGCAGGTGAGCACGAAGGCGGCGGACGCGACGCAGCAGCACGAGAAGAACCACATGCACGTGTACATCCCGAGCTGCTCGACCGCGATCGGGAAGTACTTGACGACTAGGTACGCGACGCCGGAGAACTCCAGCAGACAGAAGGTGACGACCGAGCCGCGGATCTTCGGGTCCAGGATCTCGGTCATGATGATGAATGGCACAATACCGATACCGATGGCATTGATGAAGACTAGCGCAGACATGCTGGCGACCGGTACCCACCGGAAGTAGTCCACCTCGACGTCCATCTCCTGCAGGAAGGTGTAGGTGCCCATCGTGATGGTACAGACGGCACATCCGAGTGTCGATACGACCAGCAACACACGTCGGCCCGCCTTCTCGACCGTCATCGTAGAGACGTACGAACCGATCAGTTGCAGCGTCGCCACCACGATCGAGGACATGGCTGGGCTAAGGTTGGATTGGGACTCCTGGAAGATGGTGGCCGTGTACGTGATGAGCGGTATCGAACCGGAACCGGCCGGGAACATGATCACGATGACGCAGATCAGGATGGGCTTCCAGCGGGATCGGGTCACTGTGGAGCACATACACACACATGGAAAGAGAACCAACAAACAGTCGAAGAACAAAAACCATTAACCTGTGTGCTGGAGGTTCGTCGGCGCAAAATTCGCCGCACAGATGATCGGGACAGACTTACGGAAATCTTTGATGTGGATCTGGTTGGAGTCCTTCTTCTTGAGCGGGCCAACATTGTGGATGTCCTTAAAGCGTGCCACCTCAGCAGTAAATTGTGATGTTTCACTTTCGGCGTCCTCTCCGCGATAGAACCGCAATGCCTTTATCGCTTTCTAGAAAGATAGAGCCGCGCACACAAAGGGATGTTCAAAAAACAATACGTCAGGCGGAAATGGGGATCTTGAGAGAGTGTGGCTCGTCTATCGTCCCTAAACTAACCTATATAAAGATTGGGTGCATTATCTTAGGTCGTGGTACTCTGTTGCTGACACATACTGTGTTTTTTTGTATTAGTGTGATAAGAACCAACGGCGTGCTTGTTTTTGTGTCACAACGGTTGGCATAATAGTAACGAATCGTGAAAAAATGTTACGGCAAACAGCCGAATGATCGTTAACCTTTCCGACCTGACCACGCCAAGCGATGTTCTAATGAGGCATGCTCTTGGGCAGCTCTCTATCACCAAACACACTGGAATTCGAAAGTTGTCGCTAATGACCTGTACGTTTTTTGTGTGTGTGTGCCGTACTGTGCAAAAGATTATATAATGCTGATTTCGGCTATCAGCCTTTCTGACATCGGAAAGGATTTATTTCGTAGGTCATGGGGCCCTTGTGGACGTGACATAACGAACGGGGTACGCTGCGGCATCATAAAAGCGTACACATTCGACAGGGCTCAATTGATTCACAATGGGGTAGTAACAGGCAATAAATTGTTGGACGAAATTGAGCCTACCGAATCTGTGCGGTAGGAAAAATAGAAAAAACTATGCCTGATTATGTACGTAACAGGAAGCGTTACATTGCACAAGTTTTGTAAATGTTGATAGTAGTGATAGAGTTTGTAAAGAGTATCAACAAAAAGGAAAATTCTATCATGTTTTTTGTATGATGTGTCAGGAATTCTATCAAAAATGTTAATGGCTGTTATATGATGAATCATTTACGGCTCAAAATGTGTTGCTTTTGTCCTAACATCTCGAATATTTCTTTAAAGTCGCCCATCGTAGTCTGTAACCAATATTAGTGTAGACGGCCATAGTATAAAACGAGATTTCAACTGACACCCATACTGACAGCTTGACTCTGACAGAAGCTGACAGTATTGCCTGGTCTTGTTGAATAGTGTGTTTTCTATGTAGTTTTTTGTTTGTCGCTTCCATGATCTAGATTTCTAGGTCTACAAAAACACTCCATGTACAGTAGATTGGACATCTTAGCTTAGCAGCTTAGACCACAGATGATACCTAGTTTGCTGAGCTAACTGAAGCAGGCTTATGTCATATCTTTATATTGTTTGCAATCTCGTACTTAACTAGGCAATCTCTCCTTTTCTCTCTTTATCTCTTATGATAGTGATAGCTACCTAGTCCGCGATGTTTTTCATAGTTTAGCAGTCTAGATTATCGTGTATCGCTACTTACCTCTTTCTTCTTCTTGACAAACAGATACTGTGGAGATTCTGGCAAGAAGCAGCAACCGAGCGAGTAGACCACGCACATCAGCAGCGCAAGGTACGTCACGGCCCAGCAATTAACGTAGTGAGATATGATGAATCCTAGCAGGATTCCAACGTTACATGAGATGGCGAGCATCGTTCCGAGCGTTCCTCGTATTCTGCGATACAAAAGTTCCAAATGAGCTTAAACTAACCGCCAAAAGAAGAGATCGCATAGCGCTACTACACTTACCTATCCTCAGATATCTCCGACACAAACAATGGCACAATGGACAGTGTTCCACCGCCCGCGAATCCACCAAAGATTCGGGACGCATAGATGACGGACAGGTTGGTGGCGAACGGCATCACCGCCCAGCTGATCAGCTGCGTAACACCGATCAGCATTAGGGCGGACTTACGGCCAGCAATTTCGGCCACCCAGCCGCATACGAGCGGCGCCAACATGCAACCGATCGTACCGATCGATCCGATGGTACCCTGTTCCTCGCTGCTGATCTTTCCTGTCACCAGTGGTGTCTCGTCCGAAGCCATCAGGACCAGGTTGGGCGAGAGCCATCCTATCGACAGCCCGTAGATTAGTGTGGCGAGATTCGCTGCAATGGACAAGAAAAGTCGGAAATGGGGTTCTATTAATATGAGTCAAAAACCGGGTCCACGTGTTCACAATTGGGTTAAATAAGGGTGAGTACTTCATTCGAGGTCACCTGTTCCCGTACGCAAAGGTTCGTTAGTTAGCCTTAGTTAGTTTTTTCGTCGGGGTTCCGCTTGGGTGGACCACACGGTACGGGTAACAGGTACAGCGAGGTTTGTTGGGACGTATTGATAACACGCTATCACTTTGCCCTTGAGTGTGGCGTAATGGGGGTGAGAATCTAGCAAACAGGTTTCAAGGGTTCACCTTCCCCGTTTGGTGGTTCGAACACATCAGCATTCCAGCTGATTTTCCGAGAATGCGATTGAACTATCTCGCCCCCTTTATTGCAAGGTTGTTGACGCAATTTGCAGCCAGATTAATACGGATTCTTTCTGTTATGTCTGGCAAACTTTGTTAGGTACGGATTTCAAAAGATACTTTGTCGCTTTGGATGCTTTGAAAGTTGCGGTAGTTCCGATTCTTCGTTTGCGAATAAATGGCTGATTGCTGATTAGTGGCTTTACCGAGATGACCCCGGTTCAACGCCTGGCAGCGCTATCAACAAACAAGCAAAGTGTGAATTCATCCATTTTGCTACACTTGCTCTGTAAACGTTGTGCGTTTTATTGACAAGAACTATGCAAGGGGTGGAAGAAAGTTGGTGGATAATTGAGTTTGATGTCGGCTACCGCTACTAAAGTGGGTAAACATCGAGAAAGCGAGAAGATTCAATTCAGACGTTGCATTCTGTGACCGGGTGCAATCGAATCATCAAATGCAGTCCTCCGTGTACTGCGCAGTGCGGACGTGCGCCTTCACTTTTAGGCCAGTTGAAGTTGATTTAACGAGCTAAGCTAAGGAGAAGCTGGAAGCTCCTGGTGGCGGTGTCTGTTGGCATTCGCACCAAGCGTGACCCGGGTTGATAAGGCGAACAAACAAGACACACAACTGCCCCACATCAAGAAGCAGTGGAACAGCATAAGGCACAGTCTGGGACAGTCCCGGGTGTCCTTCCGAAGAAGTGTGAAATGAGTGCAGAATTCACCAAGCACAGAATGTTTGCTCCGGCGTGTGTTCCGGCTGTACACGGTTGCGCTGCGCTAATCAAAGTGCAAACAATCGTGGCCCAACGTTGATCGACCGTATCACGTCCGTTGCTAGGGTCGCTGATAGTGGCAGCGCCCCTAAAGCAACCGTAACCAGGCCACAGACGTTCTGGAGGATAATGTTTATAAACTGTGTCCGAAATCAAACTTCTAACGCCTCAGTTATGACATTTATAGCATGCTTTCTTGTAAACAGACGATTGTCGATAACTATCGGAACGAAAGCAATAATGCAAGCGAAGACTGACCGAAGGCAATGTCCTCTGATTCATGCTGCAAATATTGCTCAACCATCATCGCCGCCAAAATCCTCGCTCAAGTGCCCTGCGGGACTTTCCAGCAGCTCTTACAACTGACTCATAAACCTGTCCGCTGAGAATTTGAAACATTCCAACAAGCTATCCAAACGATCCCTCTACATCTTCGTGCCCCCGGGGTAGCGTTATACAAATCACAATGCACTTTAGTCGCATCTACCAAACCCGTTTGTGGTTCCGTAACCCTTGAAGATGAAGATCTTATTAAAAATAAAGCTGGCGAAAAGAAAGGAGCATTGTAAATAATGATTTAGCAGTTTTCTCCTGCGATCGTCTTCATCATGGAGAGTTTTTTGGCAATGCGCATTTGCGCAAATGGATCGTATTTAGTGCGAGGTTCGCGCATTACGCACGCATATGTCACGGACACTCAGTAGCTGTAACAGCGAAGGGTACTCGTGAGTTTTGTTATCTAGTTGGGTTGGTTGGTTGGAGAGCTGTGAGCTCAGGGGTTTGGATGTAAGAAGAGAACGGAGAGACATAAAGAGACTGAGCAGCAGCTCAGTACTTTGGGAGTACTAGAGAGATGTAGAGAAGTAGAGAGAATCGGTGGCGTGTATTGGTGCGAAGAAATTGATGAAGTGAACGATTTTTAGATGAATCGATGAAGCGCTGAGAGGCGTGTGTGGTTGTTTGCTTTCATCGACGAACAATATGTACCAACACAGGGTAGTTCATTTGTCAGAAGGAAATGCAGTTAGGGAGTATAATAGTCGACTACGGGGTTGAATCATATGAGCCGAAGGACAGAGGCATCGCCAAGAAGGGTTTCTATGTTTTTTTTTTTTGTTTATTACCAACAAGCAACCAACAACCACTTAACTGAACCAACGCACCCCCCTCAACACTGCTGACCTCACGCCCCGTTCCGCGCTTCTACCAGCTCTCGCGTTTTGTGTGTCGTGTTATCTTTGCGATGGTAGTGATGAGTTCGTCAGAACTAGGCCATCGGTAACGTTCGATCAGAGCAGCTGTTGTTGTGGGGTGTATTCGAAGGAAGCAAGGTGACATGAGGACCTAGGGCAGAACGCACCAAGGGGGACCACCACAAGGTGCGTCGTCGTCGATGAGGTCGTATTTTGGGTGGATGTGTGTTCGATTTTTTCGAGTGTGTACTGTCGTGCCATAAAATTGGGTAAAACAAAAATATGACGAACAAGGCAAACAAAAGACCTCGGATCGGGTCGCGTCTCGCAGTGAGGAAGTCTCGTCATACATGTCTAATTGTTTTTTTTTTTTTGGTTGTTGCTGTTGTGGTGGGGTTGGTCTGAAGTAAAATAAACCTCCCACACCCATTTTCGGCAAGCAAAAGCAGTCCAATCATATACAGCGGGGGAAGAAGAAATGGCTCAAAATATTTGGCCGACATTTTGGGTTTATCAGCAATAATTGAAACACACAGAGACAAGGGAGCAAAAAAAAAAACACCGACAACAACACCATCGCAAATCACTAAGCGTCTGAGGGTGGTTCCCGGTGTCAACCGTCGACGCCGTCAGCCCATGTGCTCGGTCGGAATTTCGCACGGAATGCAACATGCAGCAAGCGCACACGCAATTTCGGGAAGTCGCGGATGTGATGTGGGGTTCGGGCCTGGTTTGTACTGGTTATTTCTGCGCGAACCAATTTGCGTGAGCAGCTGTTCTCGTGCTTGTGGTTGACGACGTACTGCTTAGGAGTGCGAATTCACCAAACCCAATTGAATAACAACAACAGTGCGGTGACTTGAACACTATTGTCCCCGGGGCCATTGCTGCTGTTACTGCTGCTGTTGTTGCTGCTGCTGCTGCTGCTGCTACTGCTGTCTGGTTGGTTCGGGTCGACCCGATTTTGTCTAGGCCCTGCGCAATTTTATCTACAAAGAGCGAGTGAGCGAACAGCCGGCCGGGTGCCATCAACCTCCAAGTCGTTAATATCGCACAGTGTGGCAATTGTTAGGCGTCAAAACCGATCGATTGAACCAATCAAACATGTGTGTGTGTGTATTTGCGGGCAGCAATTGTCAAGTGTCAAGTGTGCTTGATGGAGTTTCGAGTGTCTGCATGTGTGTGTGCATGAATAAGAGACCCAGAGAAATAGCAGATGAAAGTGAAACGGTAACGAGACGCGTACTTCAAATTGTGGGCTCAAGAAGCTGTGGAAGTTGGCCGGCTGCTAAGAAACTAGCATATGCAGAGAAAAAAACGAGCGAGAGAGAGAGAGAGAGAGTGGGAAGCATAATTTAAATATGTCACGGGCATAGGTGAGAAGCGAAGGCCGCGCTGGACCTAGTTTCGCGCTAATGAGTCAACCGTGTAGGTAGGGCTGCCGGAGAGTGGGCAGCCTTTTTTCTGAATGGCATTTTCTTTCGCTGCTGACACGGCACGCACAGATGAATGGTTCAACAATGTTGTAGCCACCACGGCTGGCTGGTGGTAAACTTCAACGACATCTGCTCGCTCCCTGTCATCGTGTGCGAGTTGCGATGAGGATTAATGCATGTTTGATGAAGTTGCGCCTGCCCGCATTGGTTGTTTCGAGAGGTGATTGACGTTGTAAACATATTAATTTGTTGTCATTTAGTCACTTCGCCAGGGTAAAAGTGTCTTGCTTTTATGTGCCATGATTGACCGGAGATCGGCTGGCGATCGTCAGGAAAGGGTTTTTCCGTACCGTGTAGATATAGATATAGATGTGAACTATGTTCACGGAGTTTAAGCAAACAGGCACGTGACTTTATGAGAATGATTGTCGCCTTTAGGAACCGGTCCGGATCCGAAATTGGGAAAGAGCAGAGGTAAAATGCTGGTCTGACTATGAAAGGAAACTTGATGATAAGTGTGTGTGTGTGCGTGCTGTTTTTTCGTTTGTGAATGTCATTTCAAAACAGAGTTGGCTGAAAAAAAGCCGCCTATAAGACATGTAAATCCATCGTGATCGGCTATCTTGGAGAAATCTGCAAACGAGAACGGGAGATGGAACCTCAAGAGCACCACCTCAGTACTACCGTCACTGGCGATGACGACGGTGACGGCGACCAGAAAGTGGAGATCGAGTAGGACGGTCGAGAGGAGAGAAATCGACCACCGCATGATCGCGTGGTCACGAGACTCGACGTTATTCATAATTCTCTGTCCCGTTTTGGTGACTGTTACTACTACCACGGTCACCACTACTACTACTACCTGGTAACGCTTTGACAAGCCGAAGCCTGTTAGTAGCAGCGGACACGCGTCGCACGCGAATGGTCGTGCCTCCTACATGGAGTCGCACCGAGTTTCGAGCACCGAGCAGTCGAAAAAGCCTGGCGGGCAGAGGACCGCCACAACACACACGCTCGCTGAACCAGTTTGCAATTTAGTAATAATAATTTCACTTTTGTTCCACTGCCCCCGGGCAATCGGAAGAAAGTTTTGATTGCGCTCGGCAACATGTGACAAGGTGGTCTCGGGGAAGCTAGGCTCAAAACAGTATGCCTCATAACACACCCATACCACACACGGACGGTCGAGGTACGCTTCGTCTAGTCGGGGAATTCGCGGTTCCAAATCAACCGATCAGTATGTACAGTTAGGCTGCCAGACGACTGTGGACGCTGTGATTTTGTCGCGGTGTGTCCATCCTGTGTGGAAAAATGCAAATTCAAAGCCGCGCAGATAAACGCATTCGGACTCCGAAATGAGGAACATAAGACGCTTGGTTGCAGGCAAGCAACGGTGACAATTTATGCGTGGAAAGTCAATACACAGACCACAGGGTTAACTCACGTTTACGCGACTCACTCAACACCGTTTTTGTCCGCCGGTGTCATCCGGCGATGTATGGTACGCGCCATGACCCGCTTCCTTCTCACGGTGCAGACACGCGCTGATGATGATGTGATCAGATGTGTCCCGGCGGGTAAGCAACGACTGTCAGAATGGGGCGAACTTGAAGCTTTTCGGGTGAAGATGTCACGATGAGGTGGTGGTATGCATGCACCGTCCACAAGTGTTGAAGAAGTTGTAAAACAAACTTGTTGTGCATCGGTAGAGGGTACTTGCAAATATAGGAGATAAGCGGCCATAATGTGGCTGAAGTGGTGGTCAAGGCACAGAAAAAAGGAAACCCGCAATTGCTGCTTACACAGTGCGACCGCTACCATTGCGACGTAATGCTGGTTTTTAACGTTCGTGGTTTATGGTGAGCAAAATTTGCATTTTTACGGCTTATCTATAACAGAGTTCGTACCTAGTTTGATGTTCCCCAAGGTGTACAATGTGTAACTATGTGCTCTCCGGAAAGCTTTGTGGAGAACTCGTAATGTATTTACGAGAAGTAGGCAGAACATAAAAATGACAGCCTGAAGGTTTTTTGTCCAATTAATTTACATCGATTAGTTGGCAGTAACAAAAACCCGAGACGAGAAGAGAGTGCACAAACCACAGCACCTTCAACCACAAACGGTAGTCTGGAATTTGCCCAACGGGCAAATGCAGAAAGATGCAGTCTCTCGGCGCAGGCTCGTTAGTCAACTGCGCCAAACCATCGTGAAGTTAGTCGGCAAAAGGAAAACCAAACAATCGAGAGCTGTTTGTTTAATGACACAAAATGGACGTTGATTTTTTAGAAGGGGTGCCTGGGTGCATTGACCACAGCCGGTGCATGTTGCTGATGCTAATTGATTATTACCGATGCGCGCGAGAAGACCGGCCAAGATGCACCGGCCATTGTCGAGAACTTTTGGTTGCAAATTATCGCCGAAGGTTCGGGGGGTTCGATCAAAAAATTGACTCGTCTCACAGATAAACCGCAAAACGAGTTTGTATGTTCGTGGTCGAGATGGTTTAATGATAAGTAATTTCAACACCGATTCCTTATCCCCAAGAGAGCCAGCAAACGGGGCAGCAAAAAAGGCCCCGAATGGAAGGAATGATTGTTATAATTAGTTATAAAATGTCTTCCTTCGCAAGTGGTTTTGCAGGCGGTAGTGAGCGCCGCAGACACACTTTGTTTTTTGGAAAGAAGATCGTGCCACCACACATGGCTATACATACCTCTGTGAGCGAGAGATCAGTCAAGCGGACAAGGAGACGAGAACTTTTGGTTGCAAATTATCGCCGAAGGTTCGGGGGGTTCGATCAAAAAATTGACTCGTCTCACAGATAAACCGCAAAACGAGTTTGTATGTTCGTGGTCGAGATGGTTTAATGATAAGTAATTTCAACACCGATTCCTTATCCCCAAGAGAGCCAGCAAACGGGGCAGCAAAAAAGGCCCCGAATGGAAGGAATGATTGTTATAATTAGTTATAAAATGTCTTCCTTCGCAAGTGGTTTTGCAGGCGGTAGTGAGCGCCGCAGACACACTTTGTTTTTTGGAAAGAAGATCGTGCCACCACACATGGCTATACATACCTCTGTGAGCGAGAGATCAGTCAAGCGGACAAGGAGAACTGCACACAGTGGGCGAGAACGAGGTAGAATAAGAGAACGCTTCAAATTCGGAAAACAGATATGTAGGTAGATAATGTTCTTAGTACACTATGAAGAGTATGACATCCAGATGGCGCAACTATTTGTATTTTTTTATAATGCTTACTACAGACTTGTTTAATTGAAGCAGTTAGAATATTGGGAAACATATGGCTTAGGTTATAAATTCTAGTCTCAAAAGTGATCAGTATCAGTTGATAAACTATCTAGATTAAAAATGGATTTAAAATGCAAAATTTAACCCAATGTCCCTTTCCAGGACCCATCGTGCATCGTCACAAGAACCCTCTCCGTTCTGTTCAACGGTTTTCGTTCTCAATACCTCAACCTGTCTATCTGCGATCACCTTTGCAGATCAGCGAGAGGACCTTAGCGATCGTCGGAGGAGGCGTTTGTAATTCTGAGTCCGTTTTTTTTTTGCTGTCTGTCTGTTGTTCTTACGCGCTCTTGTGCCGTACATTGCTTTGTGCGGTATTTTGATGTGTGTGCCTCATAAATGAGGAACCCACAAAGAATGGTGGGTAATTCGTGCACCGACGCTACCTCGAATATCGAAGCGGTTTTTTTGTTCTGCGTGTGTACTGTTCTGGCCACAAATCGAGCATCCTTTTATCCTGCCAGGGGTGATTATGTGCAATGTTGGGACAGGAATGAGGAATGATGCGAGAACGTGGGGGGGTGATGTGTATTTCGTGTCGGCAGGAGCGCATATTTTCGCAAGTTCAATGAAATATACGCACCGACCGGTGTGCGAAGGTCAGCCTGAAGGTGAAATTACTCCTGCAGGGTTCTGCAAGCGAGCAGGAGCGTTTCGACAACCAAAAACAAAAAAACGGGGAAATACAAAACGGAGCATTATTTTGGACAAGAAGATTCAACCACAAT
>KZ062997.1:0-74939 GCA_002091835.1 Anopheles maculatus
GGGTTGGGAGGGTGTCTGTTCCATGATCGTTGATAGTTTGTATTATTTGTTGATCTTCTGTTAGAGTTATAATTATTTTGTCCAAATGACAGAATGCTTGAACTATTTTTATCATCGTTGCTTTCGTATTGAACAATTTTGTTCGTAGCCGCTGTAATCGATGAAAATTCTGTCCATTTCAAAAATGCTTTTGCTTCTTTGTTGGGGATTTTCTCTATGAGTGTATCGATTCCAGTCTTCGTTGCCATTTCGTTTGCTAATTCTTGAGGCATTTTCCGTTCCAAATAAACCTTCTTTAGTTCGTCCGTTAGTAATTCGACTTGGTTGCAAACGGATTTTGTATCTTGTGTTCTGATTGCTTTGAGTTTCGCAATTATGCTATTCTGATCTAGTTTTTTCTGACATCTTGCTCTGATATTTTCGATTAGCTCATCAAATGTGATTATGTTACTTGGTAAGCCAGCAATTGCTTTGTCAGTTAGCCTAGTTATTAGAAATTGAACTAATAGCGGTTCATGTTCAGGTGCATTAAGTTGTTTCAATAAATTGGCCGAATTTAAAAATGTTATGAATTTCTCATTGGACCCATCATAGAATGGTACTAGAGCGGTAGCAGTTTTAATGTCGAATGCCATCTTGTTATTTTTGCCTTCGAATGTGCTATATAGAGTTTTATTAGAGTCACTCGATTCTTCGGGGTCGCTTTCTTTAATGTCAGTTTCTATGGTATTCAAGGTTTCTATTGAATTATTCAATATATCTACTTCTATTCTAGTTTTAATGTTAGTGAATAAATTTTGAGAAACTTTGTGGAAATGTATCAGTTCATTGATTGTATGTTTTCCCTTGTGGTCATCAATGTCTTGCTGAATTTCTTTAAAACAATTCTCAGCTTGAAGTCTTAGTTGAGTTAAGCTACACGTCCGAAGTTTATTAGTGCTTTGTTGCAATTTCCCATTAATAATTTGTAATTTTTCTATATTTTGTGTTATTTTCGTCATTTAGAAATGTATATATTCAAAAACATTGCAGGAGGATTTAATTTTATGAATTCGTTTAAATATCCATTATTTCTTTACTTTACAATCCAAATTTCTTTCGTATTATTGGATCAATCAATGTTGCTCATGTCGTTTCTATCAAATCCTTTTGCCTGCTTTATTTTAATTTAACTTTGTTCGATATCAAGTTTAATATTATATTAATTATTGATTATTTACATGATTGTGCGGTACTTATCTTAACCATTTTGCGATATTCATCAGCTGCTGCTTAGTTGATTCCGGCTTATGCTGACATCCTTCGTTGGAACTCGTTTCCAAAAGCATCTGCGTTGGGACTCCTGTCCGTAGTATTATTGTTGGGACTCCTGTCCGTTGGCTTCTACGTTGGAGACTCCTGTCTCTTTAGATCCCGCCGGTCCACTTTCGCGCACCGTGGTCTCGCCTTCCATTATGCCGTTCCATCACTATGATTTTGTCTATCGTTCGTTCGATAATGGTCAATAATGCTTCTTCTCAAGCTTCGATGGTTTCACACAATCACAATCATTTTACTTTTTTACATTTTACAATCACTATTTACTGTGTTCTGTAATCGTTGTTCGTCATGTTTACTAGTCCACATGTCACTTTCACTGTTGTCAATGTTATCAGGCTTTACGTGTCACGGCTTGCGGGTTGACGGGCTGGCTTGCGGGTTATCCGGCGTGTTGGTGATCTGGCAGGCTTTACGTGTCACGGCTTGCGGGTTGACGGGCTGGCTTGCGGGTTATCCGGCGTGTTGGTGATCTGGCAGGCTTTACGTGTCACGGCTTGCGGGTTGACGGGCTGGCTTGCGGGTTATCCGGCGTGTTGGTGATCTGGCAGGCTTTACGTGTCACGGCTTGCGGGTTGACGGGCTGGCTTGCGGGTTATCCGGCGTGTTGGTGATCTGGCAGGCTTTACGTGTCACGGCTTGCGGGTAGACGGGCTGGCTTGCGGGCTATCCGGCGTGTTGGTGATCTGGCAGGCTTTAGAATGATTGATCACCGAACTGTTCATCCTCATTTATACTTGTGATTTTCGAAATTGTAACGGGTTTTCGCTTTGAGTTTTTTTTTTGTTGCTTTCATACGTTCTTAGTTCGTTTTTCAATGTAACATGATCGCGTATAGGGTGTCACTTTGTTTTGAAACTTGGTCGCGATTTTTCGGTTAAGCATATTTCGTAACGGTAATCGGCAGGTGCTGATGCGCGAAAGGGGTGAACTTGCGGTGGTAGGTTATTAGGTGTATTGGTTTTTTCACTGCACCCTTTTTGTTTTAGATGTTGTTGGTGCTGGCATGTAGTTGTGCCGCTCGCAACGCTTGTTTGTTCATAAGCGCGTTCCAGAGCTTCCATAAGAACAACACAAGATGTATTGCACAGATCACTAGTAATAACCACATTTTTACGTCGTGATCACTGTGGTCGGCTGACTGTTGGTCCAATCTGTTAATAATGTTAACTTGGCCATCGCCGGTGATGCTGTCTGGCTGGCTTGCTCCACACATTTTGCACACTTTTGTCTATTGCCTGATTTTCGATTGGCTTTCGTAGTTTGGGTACATAAAGATGTTCTCACTTCACTCGCATCGCACTCACTTCACTCGCATCAAATTTATCACTCACTACGTTTTGCTCACCTTCGTTCCACTTTTACGTACCATGCACCGATTTCCATGCGATTTACCATACCGTTGCAAAACTGTACGTCGCGTTGTACAGGTGTTTCACATTCACTGTGTCATTTTACACTTAGCTTCACTCTCATATGTAACACTTGCACGTGTTCATTTCCGCGTTTTCTTTCGTATCATCGGATGTAATCCATCATTTTGTCACTAAGGTCACTTTATTCGCAGATCACTATTGTCTATGATCATTGTTACTATCTGCACTTTTC
The DNA here is from genome assembly GCA_002091835.1 of Anopheles maculatus. NCBI lineage: Eukaryota > Metazoa > Arthropoda > Insecta > Diptera > Culicidae > Anopheles > Anopheles maculatus. The sequence goes on from KZ062997.1 coordinate 2,926, forward strand.
ACTTTGCACTTTTTCATTCACACTGCTTTACTATCCGTAGATTGCAGCTTAAACTCACGGTCATGTGATGTCTTTTCTGGTATTCGACGATTGCAGATTAAAATCACGGTCGCCATGTGATGGGTATGTTCTGTCGCCATGCAAGGTCGGTAACGCTGCGGCACGAGAAGAACATCTCCGCGATCGGGCTGTGACGCGACGGGACGCTTCGGGTTAATCGCGCATAGCGTGCTCCCGGTTGCGCATTACTTACGTGGTTATTTTGACGCTTTGACTAGAATAACAACGGATGCTGGCCGACCAATTCCTCCTTGATTCGACTGTCCAGGCAGTCGTGAAGATTCTAGATGAGAATCTTCCTTACTGGTACGTTGGAGACATCGAGGCCTTACCTTAGGTAGGGGGACTCTCGATGCTCATCGGCGTGTTAAGTCGGCTAGGCGACTTTAGATGTTCGGAAGGAACATCCCTTACTAGCTCGTTGGAATCTTTGAGGCCTTACCTTGGGTAGGGGGACACTCAAAGTTCTTGAAGAGAATTGGACGTCAGGTGTTGTGTTGTATCAAGTCTAAACCCAAAAAACCAACTCTGTTGGCTGGGAAAGACGGGCTTTATTTATATCAATTTTTCACCGATTTATAATAGGTTTATTTTCCTTAATTTAGGTTAAGTTTTCCGAACGTTATTTTGAAAACAATTTTGTATCGCCTGGCTATGTTGCGCCATTCGTTTGTTGGCTCAGAGCCCTACCGTTTGTTTGTTCATTAACCTTATGCGTTTATAAAATTGCTTTGTAGCACTTTTCGGATGGAGGCAAGAATTGTCGCAAACAAATTGTCGGGTTTCGTTACGCAATTGTCTTCTATGAGCTATGTGTGGATGGGTTCGACTGTTTCTGTTTAACTGCTGACTAAACTGTCTTTTCGGTTTCGCGACTTTAGATGTTCGGAAGGAACATCCCTTACTAGCTCGTTGGAATCTTTGAGGCCTTACCTTGGGTAGGGGGACACTCAAAGTTCTTGAAGAGAATTGGACGTCAGGTGTTGTGTTGTATCAAGTCTAAACCCAAAAAACCAACTCTGTTGGCTGGGAAAGACGGGCTTTATTTATATCAATTTTTCACCGATTTATAATAGGTTTATTTTCCTTAATTTAGGTTAAGTTTTCCGAACGTTATTTTGAAAACAATTTTGTATCGCCTGGCTATGTTGCGCCATTCGTTTGTTGGCTCAGAGCCCTACCGTTTGTTTGTTCATTAACCTTATGCGTTTATAAAATTGCTTTGTAGCACTTTTCGGATGGAGGCAAGAATTGTCGCAAACAAATTGTCGGGTTTCGTTACGCAATTGTCTTCTATGAGCTATGTGTGGATGGGTTCGACTGTTTCTGTTTAACTGCTGACTAAACTGTCTTTTCGGTTTCGTGTTGTATTGCGCCGCTCGCTAGTCGGGTGCGCTGGTTAGTGTTTCGATGCCTATGCTGTAACGGGTGTTTGGTTGAAATTGCTAATTATGCAATTGTTGCATTCTTTGATAAATATCGGTCACTGTGCTTCCAACTGGTTTGTGTTGTGTTTTACTGTCGGGTATTAACCTGATGCCCTAGTTTTGATGTGTACTGTCTTGTGCTATGTTGAGAGTTTAGTTCAGCATATGTATAGCATTGTGGATGCTACACCTCCCTTCTTTTGTTGAATAATGTTATGATTGAGCCTAATCTAGTGGGAAAATAACATTATTCACCTATGCTAGTTTTAATCGATTTTTGTGTACTATTGATGTTTTGTTTGTTATGTTGTGTTTGATTTTGCAGTTAACATCTTGTACTTCTATTACTGTGAAAGGTCCTATGTAAAATGGATCTAATTTACTTCGATTTTCATTTGTAAGATATACCTGATCTCCTGAGTTGATATTTATTGGATTTGTGTTTTTGTTAAGCGTGGCTTGTTGTTTTTCCTTAGCTGCGATGAGGTTTCTCCTGGCTATTTCATTAGATTTTTGCAGTTTATATTTCATTTCATAATAGTATTGTTCTACATTATATACTGGATCTATTTTTGCTTTATAGATATCTTGCGGTAGATTTGCTTGTCTTCCAAAAACTAATTCATATGGTGTAAAGTTTGTTGCTGTGTGGATGGTAGTATTGTATACGAATTCATAAAATTTTGTCCATTGATCCCAATCATTATGGTGTTCATTTGTGTAACTTCTCAAATATTCGTTCAAGCATCTATGATTACGTTCTAATGATCCTATTGTTTGTGGATGTCTAGACAAAGTTTTTTTTGCTGCCCGAATCGAAGAAGTGGAAAGTAAAATTATCCGAATTGGTTCCAAATTGGTGCCAGCCTTCTGGAGTAGAGCGTGGATTGGGTAGATCACGCAGCATCACGCTCGCTCTTGTCCTACTGCACCAGCAGCAGCAGCAGAACGGGAGCCTCGTTAGCCGTTAGTTGTTTAGCTTTTCTTCTCATATTTCCCCCCCTAAAAGCCGACGCCATCCAAACCATCATGGTCGCCGCCAGCCCGGCTGGAGCCACGCTTCCACCCGTTCCGTGTATTTTCGCAGAAACATTATCTTCTGTGTGCTTTAATGTTCGGTTTGCTTCTATTTTTGCTGGGGTAAGCAAAGTGCTTGAACTGTGGATGCTATCAAATGTGCCCTCGTCGAATGGTTGCCAAGTAAATCACACGGTTGATGGGTTTTGGTTTTATGGGGTAGAATCCGGAGTTGGTTTTTTGGCATGATAATCATGGCTGGAGACGTGAAAAGTGTATACTCAGCATCGCATATTTTATGATGCTGCTGTATAGTTTGGGGTAGCTTCGTCTTGTTTAATTTTTCTCACACGAAAAATGGACCTTAATCAATGGACCTTTAGGGTACGGAATTATTGTGATAAATAATCTTTATTTACAACTCGTCGAGAATCAATTTCGATAAAAGGAATTGGTTTGTATTGAAAAGAAAAATTGTGTTAACTATGTAAGACACGAGAAAGAGTAATAAGAGCAGTCCTAGCTAAGCATGTTTTCGCTTCCATGTAACATGTGTTCTGAACGTTGCAAATAAAAACAGAACAACCGACTTCTGCTACCATTGATCTCACCCTCTCAAATCCAGCTGTACTCTAAGTTGAACTAGTTTGCTCAGCTCTTTTCCAAAAGAATAACGATGCCATATAAGAATAAACAGATACACACACACACCCACCCTCAGCTAAAATAAACAACACAACCAGGCCCAGTAAATAGGTTTAACCGTTCGGTTATATTTTTGGCAAGCAAGCCCAAGAACGATAAGAGTTATCTTTTCCTTTGAAAAGCAAGCAGCATCACATTTGGTGGTGATGGATAAAAAAAAGAGGATAAAAATAAATAAATAGCACAAATACATCCTCGCCATCCCACCCTCTTCGATAGGCCTGCTGGGCGAACAGATACGAAATCGAAAATCTAGGGTTAGAATAGAAACTCCCTTTCGGTTCGCTAACCCTCAAGCGACGATGGGATTAAGGATCTAGGTCTTGCAAAGATGGCTGTCACTCGATACGAGTCGTTTTTTTTTTGTTTTGCTCGCTTCTGGCAAAGCATGCCCGTCTGTTGTTGACTTATCATTTGTTTGACGTTGTTTGCCTGGAGGATGAGGCTGCTTATGTGCCCTCTGGGGTTTTAAAAAACAGGTTTTTAAATTGCTTCATCCTGGCAAGAACCTTTCGTCTGGTTACGTTCATTCTAAATAGAGAGAATGTGAAATGATTACAGTTAATATAACGCCCGGTCGAAGCTAGCGACGAAGGGTGCGATTAAATAACACTATTAGGAATACATTTATATCAATCCATTTTGTTGGTTCGTGTTGCTGAGTGTAGCGATTTTATAAAGCATTTCTAATCTTACTGCTGTTAATCCTTATCACGAGAAATAATTTCAGATTCGAATACATATAATAGAGAGTGTAGAAGCGGAAGCTTTAGTAGACTACTAGGTAAGGATACGGATACTAGAATACGTTTAACAAAACTAGGCTGATCGGATGAGAGTACTAAGTCATAAATTAATCTTCAGGGTTCTTGAAATTTTTTAAAAACCTCAATTGTTTTCATCTTAATAACAGAAAATTGATTTTTTATGTTTAATCCAGTTGCAAAAGCGTTCAAGCATCCTTCTCTTGAATAATTCTACTGAATGTGTCATTAATTGCATACATTTAGGCGTATTCCATTCGGATGGATTTGAAGTGTGATGAAACGTACACACACTATTCAGTATATTTTATTGTACGTACTTCACGAACCCAATACTTCTGACGATCTGACGGAGAGCAATTTTCTTTCTGAATTTGTGCCATCTGTTACATATTTTAAGAGAGTTTCTTCTTCGCCAGTTCTTCGTTCAACTGTTTCTAATCAAACTCACCCCGACCAAAGCATCCTCCGAGAGTGGTTCAATAGTTTGGTCAATTTTATGGAGCATTAATTGTTAGCTCCCACGCAGCTATCCCACAGCGTCTAATGTCAAAGGAAAACTCTCTCTCCCTGCACCCCACCGGTGGTGTAACCTTATCCTGGAGAAGTACACACAAACAAAATCACCCTTCTGGCTGGTTGGACACTTTCGCTTTCATGCAAACGCCACGTGGAACCCCTCCCCATAAATGACCGTTCGCTTAGTCGGTGGTTGGTTTAAGTCAGTAGTAGTGGTGTAGTTAATGCCGTGGCCGAGCTTCGAACCGTGCTGTTTGTTGTTTATAATCAAAAGCAGGCAAACTTTTACCGTCTCTCTTCTTCACACTTTAGCCGAGACATTAGCACGTGGCATGCCATAAAAGTGAACGAACCGGAAGTAAACACTCCCGGCGCGCTGACCACTTTCGCGTCGGCGGGAAGAGTTTTTGGAGAGTGAGAGCTCCAGGAGCAAAACCTACGCCGGGATTTTTGCCTTGGGAACAGGGTGTGCGTTTATTCTAGCTTTTCGTTTGCGTTGATAGTTGTGTGGCACTGTCTAAGGGTGAGACTGTCGTGGCCTGTGTGTTTGTGTATTGTATGAAGTATTGCACATACCTTTCATTAACTTTCATTGAAATAATCCAGTTGGTCTGTTCGAAAGCAAAAGCCGATTGCATGCGTACACCGTTTTGCATGGTACGAATGTATGCGTGTTCACACTGTAGGACGCACTGTGGACAAAACGTCACAAACAGTTGGACGTAACGTACGAAGGGTGTAATAAAAGTGTGTAAGCGAGAGTAAGCGAGAACAATCGTAAGTAAAAGAACGAAAAAGGGAACTGAAACATGCACGCAAAGGATGTGTACGCCGGAACGAGAGCGAGAATTACAAGGAAAGAGAGAGAGAGAGAGACAGCCGGGAAAAGCGAAACGACAGCAGTAAGGTCAGGGGATGGATCCACGACAGGAGGCTGAAGACCTAGGCCAAAACGCAAACCAATCGTCATATTGTTGTGCGCCCTGTCGGACGAAGGAAGTCCTTGCGAGTCTGTCGCGTGTGCGTTGTGTTTGTTTCGCCCGGTGTTGTTTTGTTTGACAGTTGCGAGTTGAGGTTAGGGTTAAATTAGCCGCTACGTACAAGAAACGCGTGTTCCAAATGTGAGTTCTTGGTGCAGAAAGAGGTTGCAGCAGTGGATAAAGTCCTTAACCAAGAAGGAATTAATCTTGCCCGTGGATAATAACATCCAAAACTTCCGCTGACCAATTATCACCGCAGCAATCGAAGTAGTTTGCACCGTAAAACACTTCGCCCGGATGATTTATCGACGGAGAGTCACAGAACCCGTAACGGTGGCTCCTCGATGGCGCACCGCCACGATGGTCCTCTCGCCGGTGGATTAGTCATAGCAGGGCCATTTGTGGTACCGTTCGGGCTAAAGTTAATGGGCGCCAGCGGCGGCACTACACACACACACACATCCACACTGGAGAATGATTGGGGACGACAACGCGAAGCAGCCAATCGACCAAGCAAAGCACGTGGCACTAGGCTCTGGAGGTTGTTTAGCTTGCCTTGTCCTCCACCCTTTTGCGTACGTTTCACGCTTCGTTCTTGTTTGTACATCGATTTTGGGTTTTTGTTTTAAATGGGGAAACCTCCAGTCGGTTTGTGCCAATCGTGCCAGTGCAGTGTTGTTGGTTCTCTCGGTAGCTACGCCGTTTGCGGATTACCTTGAGAAATTAGAGCGACACATCAACATTTGTGCGAATTTCTTAACCACAAACGTAACGTTGGTAAAGCATCAGGTTAGTTCACGTACGAAGGGTTTTAATTAATCCTTGTTTAAAAGTTTTCTCTAAAATATTGTATAAAGTACATGCTACAAAATGCAACTATAAAGGCAGCGCGGCTTTAGTCCATTTAATCGGATTGTTTGGTGACGAAGATTTGATGCTTCAGTGAAATCTATACTTGAATCGATCACCTCCTTTATTTCGATATTCGATTCCTAGTGCCATATAAAGATACATTCTATTTGGTCTATCAATCTTCATTTGTTTGTCATTCGATACCAGAATAACCTCAGGAATGATCTGAGTACGGCCTATCCTGTATTCTTAGAAACACACAATTGAAGAAAACCTTTCTGAGGAATACTTTAATCCTGAGTATGGCTAAACCGCAGCCTTGTTAAACCCAAAGCTATTGCATATTATAGACTCCATTCTATTTATAAAGAACACTTCGAATCCTCATTAAAGTTCGTTTGAAGTGTGATGCAGACAAATTGATTTCCTTTCGAGACATTCCGTTCTAAAAATGTAATGAAAAGTTTGAATGAATTTCGACTCTCCAAAAACTCATTATAGCTTTTAGTCAAAGGACGATTAGTCTGGGTGGATGTCTACCGTCAAACAAGTCGGCTGCCTTAATCCAATACATCAACATCAAAGGCATGCTTTTAAATTTTCCAATTTCAATTTTACAGCCATCAAATTCGCCGAATTCCTCGTTCGCCCGTTTGATTGATGTGGAAAAGCGCTTGGTTACGCCAAGCAGCACATCATTTCCCTTACCCCAAGGAAACAATTTCAATTTCATCAAATTAAAACCAAATCCTTCATCCGCCGAGTGTCGATCCCCCTTACGTTACGGTTCCAATTGGGAATTTGCAATTGCCCGCTTCTCACACCAAGCTTCTCATTTATCATACGGAATCGAAGCTTCTATAAAAAAAAAAGATGCAGCTTGTTTAACGCACGCAACGGATTAAAATCATCCTAGAAACAGCCGGGCTGAAAGCAGATATGGATCCAACGGGAACGTGTGGTCCTGGGTGGACAATGCATTCCTCGCTTTTTTTTAAACGCTGAACGGATATTTGAACTCGTTTCCCTCTCTACCGACCCTAGGTTAGGGCAACAACAAAAAAGTTATTAAAAGTACATCCTAATCTCAAACATACACGGTGCGCTTGCCGCATTGCGACCGGTTTTGCCGAGGGCATCAGGACAACAAGGGGGAACAACCAACGAAATCAAAGCAATGGTGAAAAAAAAGAGGGAGGAAAAGACGGACACGTACAATGATGTACAGGACCGATATATTGCATTGCCAATCGTGTTGATATGCACGGTAGAAAAAGCAGAGTGTCCTTTCCCAAGGTCGATCCGTCGAGTAGTGGGAAAGTAGGGAAACGGAACCCGAGGGGTTGCAAGAGATGAACAGGAATGATCGGCAGCTGTGTCGCTGCAGGATCAACGGTGCATTGCTGCTGCAACGATTCAATGCGAAAAGGGAGTATTAAACCTACCCGCACGCATCGAAACGGAATTCCTTTCCCGAGGGATCGCGTACGTACCTAGTTTTTTTTTTTGCGTCCTCGAAGTCCTCTTTCCTATGCGGAGTTGCTGCCTATATCTTTTTCACCCTATTGCGTGCCTGCTTGCGCGCTACCGTAACCGATTCGTTTCTCACTTTCGCTCCGGGATTTGTGTCGTGTTGTCCCCTGCACTTTTTTTTCCTCTTTGCTGTTCTTCTTCTTGCTCGACGACGGCCTTGCGGGACAATAAGTCGGACCGAATCTCGGTCCTAACCCTAAGCTACCATTGTGTGTGACTGCAGATGGATGTGTGTTACGGTTTCGCGACAGACGCAACCTGGACCTCGGAAACAGATGGTGTTGTGAAGGGGCACATCGCAAACACATATGGACATTAAAAACTGCATCCCGAACGTTTGGGACATCCTCGCCGCTCTATTATGTATACGATGCAGTTGTGAGTCCGTCTTTCAACGCGATCGTGCGTTTAAAAATGCTTTCCCTTTCTTTAAATTCCTTTTTTTTTTAGTAAGAGTCCTTTTTGAAGGTACACCACACGGATCACACATCTAACATCGCGTTGATCGCGAAACCCTCATTAAAAAACGTACGTCATCGAACGTGAGTGAAGGAAGCAGTGCGTGTACCCATCGAAGCACGGCGGGGATTAAGAAGAGAGCAAAGAAAACAACGCGGACCGAATTTAATTATACACTGTTTTTTGGACATGGAATACATTTCGTCGAGGAGTGCGTTCAAAGAAAAGGGGTTCGTTGCTTAACGACTCATACACAAGGATAGGGGAGTCTCTGAGGAGTAGTTGTAGTAGCAGTGGCACATTGAATATGGAACAAATATGTTACATTTTGTTGTAACAAAACTGCTTCCCGTGCTGGTGGTTCGTGTTTAAGAAAGGAGATATGACCGAGGAACGGAGGGCATTGGCCTTGGTGTCGGCAAGGGAATAGTGGTGAAACTGGGAGATATTGTGCGTTTCAAGTGTGATGCTTAACGTGTCAGTTGGTGAGATGATTACGATATTAAGGAGAAGCTTTTTTGGTTGTGTTGAAGAGTTCGATACCAGCAAGAACTCTGGAGGAACATATGTTTTCTGGGACGCGACGATGACTATGAAGATTTCAAGAGTGCAGTAGCTTGAAAGCGTACACCACCAATATCGGCACATCTATCACAACACATCAAAGTAGTCCAATTTATATATTATTACAACATCTGTACACATCCTTTCTTTCTAAATCACATTCAAGCTAGAACCTCTGTCTCCTGTCAGTCCGAAAGGTTGTTGAACTTGACTGACAGTGTCTTCGATTCTTGGCCAACGTTTAAAGAAACGCTCCATACACCACAATCTGCGAACTGCGTGCAAGAAGTCAAGCGCTACACCTAAACACCCAAGTTGCTGGATTGTTGGCGCATAAATTTGTTTGTTTAATCGATGTTATACCACCGTATATGGAACCGAGCAGCGGCGATCCCTTCTAAAACAGGTGGAGAACTCCCGCGTTCCCGTCCGGAACACTGTGTGCCGGTAGTGACCTATCGAGAACCTCGTAAACCCGGTAATCGGCTACACGGAATCGTGTCGTGTCGCAAGCTCCTTTTCAGTCTGTTCTCGTCACTAAATCGTCCCGCCGCGACGATGGGACCGAGGGAGACCCTTCCCGAAACAAAACCGGGCCTTTATTTTTATTGACTGTGTTCGCAATCCGCAACAGTAATGCCGGTGTTTTGCCGGTTTGTGAAGACAATCGACTGCTACTCCCCTGGGTTTACCGCGTACTGTGCCAGACTGCGGAGGGTGGGTAGAGGAGGGAGCTAAGGTTGGGGAGCGAATCGTCTAATCTTAACTGTGTGTTGGTCGGCTACCGTCTGGAAGCCTTCGTGTGTACCTATCCAACGGAGAGCTTACAGGCAGGCAATGGGACGGCATATACAGATAAGTGACTTCGACCGGTAACGCGAGACGCGGGAATGGGTAGATCGTGTTTGTAGGGCAACTCCTCACACACACACACACACATACAGAAGGCAATACGACCCTGGTACCCAGCGAGGGTGGGAAAATAAGTGACTGCAACTAACCACGCGACCGTGAGCCGACGAGTGTCGTACGAGTTTGTGCACCTTACGGTGCCCTTATTCCGATTTGCCATTTTTACTTGCGCGCTGCTACTCCATATTGGCATGTCCCGGCTCTTACCTAAGCACACGCGTTCTGTCGAAGTTTGTTTTCGGTGCCGGGATCGTTTAGCAGTTTTGATTTGTTAGTATCTTTGGTTTAACCACTTCACAGACAGACAACACCAGCGTTGATGAACTACTGCAGACGGAGAAACATCATGTAACTCACAGCGAAGAAGAAAGATGTCGCATTGAAAAAGGAGGGAGTCTTCTGCGCCGTGAGGGTAAGTAATGTCACCGAATGTCACGTGTTTCTTCGATCCGTTTTACGACGGGTTCTTGTTGATGAGTGTATCTGGTCTAGCTAATTCGGGCACTCGCCGGTCGCTACGGCCGTGTGCTCGCACGTTTTTCTCCTGGTTTTCACTGTTGGCCTGTATGTTCTATTGCGGATTTCATAAGGCACGCGGTGAATGCCAAGAGCGAACGATACCCATCCGGTGATAACTGTTGTGTTGCTTATTTTGAAGCTGCTCAGTGTGCTCAGTGTGTGTAATTGCAACAAGCACAAGAAAAAAATACTATCTTTTATTAAGGTGAAACTGTTTTGATTTGACTTCTAAGCAACTTTAACGAAATTTGGAAAATTCATAAAATCACACACATTTTTGTTTAGCATATACTTCTTGGCTTTATATCAAATGTCCTAGTTGCCTCAACTGGTTACAGAAAAAGTAGGGTAGCGAATGAAAAGAATTGATATAAAAATTATTGTGTGCTGTGCCGACTAGTTGACTAAAAATGTTGTCAAAAATCGTGTTTGTGTCGTATCGATTGCATACTTTTCGGCGAATTCTCAATATTTCCTAATTCTACATTGTTTCAGAATTATAGCGTTTAATTGATCCCCGCAGAAACATGTGAATGAAGACTACTACTACGCATACTTATTGCTAGACAAAATTCCAGCAATATTTAAGCACAAATAATCACAAAACTAAAATCTGTTCAAGGCGTCTGTGAAAATCATAGTAAAAGAACAGTATTTTTAAAATATTCTTATTGTAAATTATAAGAAATAATAATGATAATTCCTTCATTTCATCTATTTAAAACTTTCCGGATTAATAATCAAATGGAACGTGTAGCATCTTCAATATTTTATCATTGTTCCAATTTTAACTCCCGTGTTATTTTTTTGTGTAATTTAAATTGTTTAAACGTTAAATGTAAATTTTATGGTCTACTGTTAATAAAATTGAAAGATTTATATTTTAATAATTCATGCGTAAGTAAATCGGTTTCCCTGAAACTCTGGACAAGAGCAGAGTAAATAGATTAAAAAATTGCATACTTCTAGGCGCCTATCCTTTATTATTATTTTACTGCCGAGGTGTTTGAATTATCCAACTTATTCTAAGTGTGATAATTCTCACAATCACAACAGGTTGATCAATCGATGTAGCAAGTGAGAAAAAAAGTGTATTAATAATTTAACAACCCATGACTTGAAGCTTAACAAGATTTTACAAAATATCGTTTTACAAGAATTGTAGAGTGAGAATTCCCATTACAAATCGCTTTAATTATTCCCTGTAATTTTTATTCTAAACAAACAAAAGACTTATTCATGTTTTTCATTTCAATTAGTGCTGAGTTTGAAGTGCTGATTTAAGTGTTTCTTGTTCTTCTTCTTTCTTGGCCTAACGACCTCTTAAGGTCATGCCTGCCATTTCTGGCTTACTAGACTAATTGATACCGCATAGTTGGTTAGTCAATCCTCACTATGGGGGAACGGCCCAGATGAGACTTGAACCCCGGTCCTGCCGTGTGAAGACCGGCGCCGCTGTCGCATCACCACCGGGCCGCCCGTGTTTCTTGTTAAACATGCTTAATATGCTCTTAAAAAACAGAATACTTTGCTAGATTAACATATCCGTATTTTTTAATACCATAAGAAGCATCACTCCATCACTGTCAACCTAGTGTCCGGATGTCCCGATACCTTTCGCACCGCATCACACACACCTTCTCATCTGTCAACTGTAAACTTGTGCTTAAAAGGGAAGAAAGCACCGCTATAATACTTGTCCACGGCGAAAGAGAATTGATAATTAGATAAATGTTTGCTATCTCCGATTCAATTTTCCTCAATCACCGAGATTATCCCAAAGACGAAAGGACGGCACAGTACGCCGACAAGCACCGATGACGCTCGCTACAAAGTGTAATAAACCAACGAAAGCGAAAACAAACAAGCGAACAAAGAGAAAAAAAGAGACGGCGACCATGTAGCGAAGGACCTGATTTTACTCGAACGGTGTGAAACGATCGGCGACAGTTATCCTTGAGAGAAGATTGCTATGTAATCGGTAAATTGTGCAAAGAGTTTTTTTTAACTGTTCTCCGTCCTCTTACCGTCCTTGATCACACTACCGCGCATCATTATCAGCAGCCACGGAAAATTGCCCACGATAACTCTTCGGAATGGAAAGGAAAAGACGGGGTAGATGCGAAATGAATTACATTTATTTTCCACGTTAATCCTACGGAGATTTCATTTGATTTGATTACACAATCGGATTGAATCGGCAAGATAGGCGGGGTATCGCACTTCACAATGAGAGGTTGGTGATGAGGAAGAACAAAAAAACAAACCCCCCATCGGCCGCTTGTAAATTAGATTAGATAGAAGCATTGTGTAACGCTATTCCTTGTGTAAGTAATGCAATAAATGTAATGCGAAAGGACGAACATGATGACTCGGATTGGAATGGGACGGATTTTTTAAATACATTCTTGTATTGTTTGTTTGTGACAATTGTTCTGTTTTGTACCAAAATTTGTTGCGGTTTTTTATTATGCTATTTTATCTAATACTTCTCTAATAGATCTACAAAGATTTACTCCGTATAATTATTCATAAAATGTCTTCTTAAATAAACGTTACAATAATCATGCGGTTACGAGCTGTCCTACTCGAATGCTAATATCAGAAATGTATGAAAATTTACTTAAAAATTTTATTTATTTGGTTAAACATGTAATTTAGATTGATTAACGCCTGAAAGTATGCAAATACCGTCTTTAAACACAACTTGTGATGTAAACGAAAGCTAATTTTAGGTTTCTTTGGGGAAAATTGTCTTGAACAGTCAGAATTTTCCCCTAAAATTATGAAATATCTTCATGGCTCAGCCAAGTTAGCTAACTGGATCATACTATAAACTAAATTTGTGATTTAATTAATCGCTTTGTAATTTGCCAATTATATTGGTGAGCACAAATGTTCCAGAAATGTACTCCTTAAGGTCAGAAACTTCTGTTGATGCTTGCCGCGATTATGCATCGGCTGATTGTCAGGATATGGGACCAGGAAGAACTACCGGACGACTGGAAACTGGGTGTTATTCACCCAGTGTACAAAAAGGGCGACAGACTGGACTGTGCTAACTTCCGAGCCGCATCACAGTTCTGAATACTGCTTGCAAGATCCTGTTCCGAATACTCTTCTGCAGACTTGCGCCCCTTGCTACAGATTTCGTTGGGAGCTACCAAGCTGGATTTGTTGGAGGGAAATCCACTACCGACCAAATCTTTATTCTACGGCAGATCCTCCAGAAGTGCCGGGAGCACCAGATCCCCACGCACCACCTGTTCATCGACTTTAAGGCAGCCTACGACACCATAGATCGTACCGAGCTATGGAACATCATGCGGCAGTACGGTTTCCCTGCGAAGCTGGTACGGCTGTTGAGGGCTACAATGGACGGTGTGCAGTGCATGGTGAGAGTGTCGAACATGCTGTCGGAATCGTTCGAATCTCATAGGGGACTGTTTGCTGTTCAACATCGCTCTGGAAGGTGTCATGCGAAGCGCGGGCTTCGATATCCGGGGCACGATTTTCACCCGGTCTCTCCAATTCCTTGGCTTCGCGGATGACATCGACATCATCGGGCGAACATCTGCGGCGGTGTGCGAAGCGTACACCCGACTGAAACGCGAGGCCGATAGGATTGGATTGAGGATCAATGCGACGAAGACAAAGTACCTGCTTGCCGGAGGCTCTGACCGTGATAGAGCACGATTCGGAAGCAGAGTATTGGTTGACGGCGACGATCTCGAGGTAGTAGAGGAGTTTTGCTACATTGGCACGATCGTAACTTCGGACAACAACGTAAGCAGCGAAATCCGAAGGCGCATTGTTCAGGGGAATCGTGCCTACTACGGACTCCACAAACTCCTGAGATCCAGAAGACTCCAACAACGCACGAAATGCGCCATATATCGCACACTGATACGGCCGGTAGTCCTCTACGGGCACGAGTCCTGGACTATGCTGGCGGAGGACGCCAATGCACTCGCCATTTTCGAACGGCTGCGGGTGCTGCGGACTATCTTTGGCGGTGTGTGCGAGCAGGGCGTGTGGAGAAGGAGAATGAGCTAGCTGAGCTGTTTGACGATGCAGACATCCTGACGGTTGCCAAAGCCGGAAGGATACGCTGGTTAGGTCACGTGATAAGGGTGCTGGACTCATGCCCTACCAGGAAGGTGCTCGTCAGCGACCAGTTCGGCACGAGGCATAGAGGAGCACAGCGAGCTCGTTGGCTGGATCAAGTGGAGTCAGACCTGAGGGATATCGGATGCAGTCGGGGATGGAGGAGTGCAGCCATGGACCGAGTTTCCTGGAAACGGATTGGATATCAGGCCATGTCTATTAGACGTGCTCCCAAGGAGCAGGCCACGAAAGAAGAAGATGCAAACCGTGTCAAAGTAGTTACCAGTTACTTATGGAGATTTTAGAGCTTTTAATTTCTAACTATCTTGTCCTAAGACTAACTTTTCTCGTAGCAGAAAAACTATTTCTGCGTACCAGGGGCTACCCAGATATGATTTAATACCAGGCATCTCGTGCTAGAGACAGTTAGTTTAAATATGCTTATTTGTTTAATGAAATGGAGCTAAATATCCTTAACAAATACATTGCCTACATTTAGGAGTAAAACTAAACTCTCGATCCATTACTATCGACTATTTATTTTTTATACCTATAATTATGTCCGAATTATGAAAATGCACGATAAAAATTTTATGAATTAAATAAAAAGATTAACAAAAATCCAATCTCAAACTATTTCACACATTCACATTTCCATAATTTCATAATTTTCATTTCCGAAGCTTCCTATCTATCGCCACCACTCATCGATTGAGGTCAACGGCGCTTGCAATCTCATCTTTGCTCAGCTGCTTTCCCATTTGCCGATGGTGAAATTGGATTGCCTCTTTCGACGAAACGTGGTGCGAATTGGATTGCTGCTGTACAGAGAGCATCAATCAAAAGAGCCTCTGAATTGGCCCGCAAAAAAAGCTCCAACCGAAAGTAGATTGGTACATTTTTATAGCAAAAAAAAAATCCAATAACCTCAATATGAACGATCGATGTGTTCTGCAATAAAGCAAACGTGAAGTTTTTGCTGTTCAATTACTGGGGGAATCATCCGTTGATTAACAATTAAAGCGTTGCGAGTAGCGAAATAAAACGAAATTTCTATCCTGGCAGACGTGATGAAAAATGGCCGATCCGGTGGCCAAACTGTTGCAGTCGTTTGTATAGATTGCATTGTAGTTTGGGGATATTTTTATCGGTATGAATCAATCAAACCAGTAACAGATATTGCAATCACGTTGTGTTGCTGTATTTTTGTTACACGTGGTGATGTTGAGGGAGGCGTAGGATTGTTTTGATAGAATATGGGTTGTTAGTTTAGATAGATAGAGAGATAGAAAGATAGCAATGAAAAAGTGTAAAACAGGGAGAAGTATTTCTGTCTTGTTTATGTAAGTTTACGTAAAAGTAAAATGTTTACCTCTTTACAACATTAGCATATACGTTTCTTGGAGTCTAAAGACACAGTTCCCCACAGCTACATCCGATAAGTAAAGACGATTCCAACTTCTTCATTTACAATCATTAATTCAATTTCTACCATTTGTACCTACCAGTACGATTTGAACACAAAAACTTGAATCAATTTCGTTGCATTACGCTTCTAATGAAGAATGTCTTGCAATACATCTTATAAAGTAAACAAGCTAATTAAATTGCGAAAAAGTTCAAAGAAAATGTAGCATCAGTAAGCCAAGTGTAAATGAGAGTACAGATGCCAACTTTTTGGCTTCTTCTGAGAGTAAGATCTCGAAGGATTTCATTGTCCTACAACACCTTTTCTTTCGTATTTGAATAGATGATCAAATTGGACCTCAGACAACTAATCATTGAGCTTTGTCTGTAGTTCTTGAGCCTGAAAGTGTTTAATCTATTTACACCACAAGACATTCCAGCCAATGAAACGTTGTCGATTTGCACCAAAAATCAAAAGGCAACTTGCTCATTAGAACAATGTTGGCACAGTATATTAGGTCCGCAAATAAATAGCGATTGTTTTGATATCTATAGGACCATTGGAGAAGAGACATGATTTTGATACAGTTTTAACGTTATAAATTCTACAACACTGTAGTGATGGGAACTCCGGAGAGGATTCACAAATCCATTATAACTCCTCATGTTCAAAACCAACTCCGACTTCGATAGAATTCCGGATCCGACTCCAAAGCTCTGATCAACTGCTATAGCTTTCATTTTTTCCGCTTCAACCTACGGGGTTGATCCGGAGTCAATCCAGAGTCCGATCCAGAGTGCGATTCGGAGTCGATCCGAAGTCGATCCGGCAGCTCCTAGAGTCGTATCGATCCGAATCCGGTATCAACTTCATTTTGCCTAGCACTAAAACACTGCATAAGGACATTTGAGCGTTAGATGTTGCAAAATGAACTTTTGAATACTTGAATATGGCATGTTGTGTACCGTAAAAGCGTCATTACCGAAATATGTTACTTGTTTTGCTACAATCGAACAAAATGGCAACCGAAGTACGCCGAGCACTATTCAATGTGTACGGAGATCACGATCATGAGTACCCGGTGGGACCAGATCTGTGTGATTTATTATGAACCACTTAAACCAGAACGAAATCGAACGCAGTTGATGTGATTGAGCCTAGCTTGGCTGACCAGCAATTCAGGTCTTATGATGTGGACAGGTCTTATGTTGGGCGGCCAGGTGGTAGATGTGACAGCGGCGCCGGTCTTCACACAGGAGGACCGGAGTTAAAATCTCATCTGGGCCGTTCCCCCATAGTCCTCACTATGCGGGATCTAACTATGCGGTAGCAATAAGTCTAGTAAGCCAGAAATGGCAAGCATGACTTAAGTGGTCGATAGGCCAACAAAGAAGAAGAAGATGTGGACGGACTGGAGATTTGGATCGCGTCGAAGGACGAATCATTTTATAGAAAAAAATTGCTGAAAGATGGCTTAAAGTCATAAGAAACAATGACCATTGTTTTCGTTTATTTACAGAGGCATTGGGTCTCTGAGACCTCATTCGCCTCTTAACGAACAATGAGCAATCCTTTAATTACCATGTTTTCAAAAATAAATAGTTCAAAAGTGAAAATAACTTTTAAAACACTAATGTTATTCATTTTCAGACTAAATGGCTGCAACAATTTTATTCGAAATCGTGCAACAATACTAATTATAACCTACATTCAAACTTTATTCATGTTCCTAGAATTTATATATTATTTTCATTAGACGCCTAAATGTATGCAGCATTCTTCATCCATCTTTTAAACACCTTCGTTAATCGAAGTTGTTTCATAAAAATGAAGCACATTTCCAAGCTTACTTTACATAATGCACACGTATACATAAGCCTCCAGCATACATGTTTACCATTTACTGCCAGTGAGGTGGAAATGTTCGCATTATGCAACACACAGCAAAAAAGCGCACACACGCCAGCAGCCATATCGATCGCAAATCTGCTAAGAATAGCAAACCGTCAATTAGGCTGCAAAGTGCGAACGCGGTCAACGGTACAGCGAAAACGCCGGTGCCAGGTTTTCCCCAGCGAGAAGAGGAGGTTCGCACCAAAAAGAAACCGGTAATAAAAACCTTTGCCCTATCCCGGCAGAATGGTAAAAAGCCCCGTAATAATCGTTATCCCTTGCCTTTCGGTGGCAACATAATCGACAGCATCCAGTTAGCTGGGAAGGAACCTCGCGCCAGAAGCCATTATCTTCAGCCATCTCATTACGAAAGGCGCACACACGGAACCAGAGCGACGGCTGGAACTTATCTCGCGGGCGTGACGTGTTCGTTGCCCCCGAGGCATTTGTCTCGCGCTTCCCACCGGCCGTGATCGACCCGTCTCGGCATGCTTGAGGCAGCGGATCAGCGTCATTTTCGGATCGTAACGATTTGTCGCACGGCGTACGGGTCAGTGTAATTACTTACGATCAAATTACCAATTACCAATTGTAAGCCAAACATGAATAAAGATAAGCTGCTTGCTGCCGTAGCATCCCAGGTTGACGTTCGTTAGCATTTGTGGTCGTCGTCAGTTGATGAGACGTTGCCAGCCATCCGTTCGGTGCTGGTTCCTTTTGAAAGTCCTACGGGCTGCGGGATAATACGAGACCAAGTTTGATCCAGTGGCCATGAAATTCGGTGAAACACCATCCACGCCACCCATTCGCACGTAGCCAGCAGCCAAACGAACCGGAGGCACCGGATGGCGTTGAGGGGATGTCCAAGGTAGGAATATCATTAGAGGATTGAGAAGGCTTCGGCGATGAGCGCGTGTGGTGAATGATAATGCCGAACCGTTACGCATCGGGTGGTAAATTTGTCACAAAAGGTTGTTACGTCATTTTCTCTCTGTTCTTTGGTGACCGAAGGACACGCGCTCTTAGACGCGGTTGTGTTTAAAATTACGATAAATGTTAAATATTTCATGTTTAAACACCTACTAAAGGTTTAGTATTTCGTTGTGCCGTGTTTGCTCTGATACGATGCGCCTAAAGGTGTGCAATAATCATATTTCTTGCTGTGAATTTGCCATGCTTGGCGAAGTTTTAGGAATAAATTACACACCGTGACACTTGTTGGTGCTGGTAAATTGATAGAGCCTGAAAATGGTTAATCCCCAAGAGAGCCATATTTGCAGACAAATAAAAAAAATGCTGTTTTGCATACTTTTAGGCTCTTTCGGCCAAGATAGTCAACCAGATGTTCTGGGTGGTTTTACACGATTTTTATTTTCGTCAAATATGGTAAGTGGATTCAAATTTGATGCTACATTTATTAAGAATTATGTATTACACCATTTTTGCGGTAAATTTGGGTTTCTTAGCCGTAGGAATGTAAAGTTTCAGATTTACAGTGAAGGACCTTTTCAAACGGCTTTTTTTTTTGTTCACTACAGTAGAAGATTTAGATAGAAACGAAGTACTGTATGATTGAAGCAATAAAAAAATCGATTTTTAGTTCCTTTGGACTGTCAAATAAGACCATAAATCAAATTTAAAATTCAAAATAAATGATTGTTTGGGGCGTCTTATCATTAATCTTTAAAACTTTACCTCGAGCTAGCTCTAGCAAGATGGGGCGTTGACTTTCGTTCGTCAAATTGGTGTTTTTATATGTATTTTGACGTTCTGCTAAAATGCTGCCGGCTTTCCAAACAAAATGACGGTTAACTCTCTCCAGCGCCAAAAGCATTCAATTGTAGTGTCGCAAATATCAAAAATTTATCTCGAGTAGTTGCTCGAAAAATCAATTGTTTCAGTTCATTAAAGTAAACACTTTTATCCTGACAAAAAGGTCAAACATTTTTTGGCGCACCAACTGTCAAACTTACATGTCAGCTGTCAAACACTTTGGCACGAGTTTACCATTTTCGGTTGAACTGCTGTGTCTGCTCGACTGTTTGACAGATAAGTTTTCATATTTACAGTCACTATATAAAATTTAATAAAAGTTAATTAATTTTAATAAAAGTTTTATGGGTCGATAATGCTTTCTGACGGCCCAGCAGTCTTTACGATACCGGCGCCCGTCTTCACAAGGCAGGACCGAGGTTCGAATGCGGTAGCTACCAGTGTAAAACCAAGACACAGAAAGCTAGAAATAGCAGGCTAAGACCTACTGAGGGTGTAGAGCTAGAGAAGAAGAACAAGAATGCTTTTTGGGGTAAAAGACTCGAGAAGGCCCTCCTCCTGGAGGAAATTTGTTCTTGACTATAGGAAAAACGCCGAAATATATGCAAAGCGCAGTACAAGTGCACTATGGGTATGGATGATCTTCTGGGAGGACAAAAAAGGATGATTTTGGAATTTAAAAAACCTTTCCCTCATCATGAGCTCTTCGTTTGATCGCAAAGGGTCATTTCGTCTTTTAAGTTGAGCACCGGATGAACAATCCGGCCAAAATACTGCCCCTTGAATTTTTTAACATAATTGTAGGAAACATTGTCCCGGGCATATACAATATGTACCTTTAGGAAATTGCCCAACATTTTGCAGAGCAACTTACTAGTTCAAATGCAAATTTAAGTTTATTTTTCATGTTCTATTTGGTCTCTAGAAAGTACTTTAAGCAATAATAGAAATTGTATTTATTTAATAAATTTTGACCTCATGCAAAAACACTGTGCAACAAAATTGACAGCTAACAGTGCTGCACACAAATAATTCTAGGGGGGCCTTCTCGAATCTTTGACCCTTTTTTCCATCACTGTATGACCTTTTTCGATGTTTTTGAAACAGGCATTCATTTTTAGGCTTTAACTGCAAACGAAATGGATATTTTCCTTTTTTTCTATTGGGTCTTGGTGAACATCGTGGTGAAATGAAAACGAACCTTAATTTCGCCTCAAAGTATGCAATCTGCATTACAGAATTGTATCATCAATTGAACTAATTGATTTTTAAAACAGTGAGAATCAATCATAAGTGATTGCTTTAAATTAAATTTACACACAATGTAACAATCCCCTCAATCGAACGTTAATTTGCAACTAAAATTTTCATTCAACGTTTCCATTTCCTTTTTTCGCTCCCTCTCTCTCTCTCTCTCTCTTCCGCTCCCTGTTCAAACACATTTTTTCCGCTCAATTCTCCGTACGCGACTCATTAATTTACTTAGCTGTAAAGAAACGGATCAATTAATGCTTTTCACTATAATTGCACCCCGTTGCGATTCGCGCGAAACCAGGTAGGTAATCAACTTTATGATGCTGATAAAATTCCGCCGAACTTACGCGCCCCCACAGCTCCGGGAAAGCTCCAACGCGCGGCGGCTCCCGATAATTTCATCTCGTTACGGCAAGAGCATTATACTTCGGGCAATTCGGTACAATGATGCTGCCCATACGGAATGCGTCCGAACGTTCGCTGGCAATGGCTGTACCTGAAGGTAATCAAAAAGCTTCGAACGGTGGATGGCAAGAACAACAGTGCACCGAACAGTAGCGAAGAAGGAAGCAGTACACAACCAAAGCACACCGACGAACGTGGCCTCGCTCAAAAACATAAAAGAAGGCAGCCGGCAGAGACCCTGTGAGCAAATTGATTTTTCCTCGCTCTGTGTGCTGTGTGCAAATTGGCCGCGGGCCGGACAGAGTGAATAATATTCGCAGCTGAATAATCAAACGACAGCGCGGGTGGAAAAAATAAAGGCCGGAATCTATTGAAACAAGAAGTATCGCCCATTTCTTTCCACCGAAGCCGACCACGTTATCGGTTCACAACGCAACACAACGAAGAAAAATACAAAATGGTAAGCTACAAATATGCCGAAAATATGACGAACGTGCGGCGGGAAACAGGATGGCCTGGTGGAATCTGAAGCTTGGACCTCCCCAAACAAAAAAAGAAATCACCCCCAACGGCATGCGATTGCTGTGCAACGGTTTCGCTTTGATGTTGAATTTAATTAAAACATAAAAATTATTACGGGAAATAGCGTCGCTATCTGGTTCGTTTCGCTGTTTTTTTTTTTTTTGGCTGTTGTTTTCGCGTTCTCTCTCCCACCCAGTCAGTGCCACACAATTATGTGCAATAGTAACAAAAAAACGGTGTGTCAGTTGTGACAACAGAAAGTAAAAAAAAGGTAATAAAGTGAAACAGAAATTTAACAAAAAGATAAAACACCATGCGCCTCCATAATTGAAGTAAATTCTACGAAAACAAATCGAAGCAAAATTGGAGCTCGCTACTCCGGAATCAATGGCAGAATAATAAGAGCGGTTTCTCATTACTCTTAGTGCATTCTTATTTATTCCATTTT
Organism: Anopheles maculatus; assembly: GCA_002091835.1. Taxonomy (NCBI): domain Eukaryota; kingdom Metazoa; phylum Arthropoda; class Insecta; order Diptera; family Culicidae; genus Anopheles; species Anopheles maculatus. The sequence continues at coordinate 25,047 of KZ062997.1, forward strand.
CATGATTTAACACTTCCACAACCTCTTACTGCCTATCCCATTTAACCCAAGTGCCGCTGTGGTCGATTGGGGGATGGCCTTCAGAGGTTTTACCAGATACGGATGCGACTGGAACAGCGTATCGGAAAATCACATTCCACACGTCCATCACAGTGGGTAAAGCAATTTCTATGATAATTTCAAGGTAATGACATGCTGTTTGATTTCTCTCGTACTCTAACTCTATCTCTCTCCCTTTCCGACACGCATTCCCTTATGATCAGCTCGTTGTTTGCTTTCCACTGTAGGCTACAGACTGGGCCAAGCTGATGGAATTTTCCTCCTGCGTGTATCGTTTTCATTTCATCGGGTTAGATCACCCAAATGTCTAGATGTGGGATGAAGCTTTTACCATGATCTGTATCTTCGCTAGGTTTAAGGTTTTGTTTTGCTTTCCATTCAGTTATTGAATATTGAACAAGATCTTCGTCATGGGGTATATCTTGGAGAATATAGTGGAGCAGCAGCTACACTTGTACTGTCTCTTCATCGATGTTAAAGCCACTTATGACAGTATAACCAGGGTTGAACTGTACAATAAAATGAACTCTTTTGAAGCTTTGAATGAAGCTCAAGAATGACAATGACCATTATCCCATGCCAGATGAAGGTGGAAGAAAATCTCTCAAAGTCCTATGTTTAGTCCTACCAAGAACCTGCGCCAGGAAGATGGGTTTGCTTGTCTTCTTTTCAATCCGGTGCTAGAGAGGACCAACCGAGACTAGGAACTTCAGGTCAGTCCATCTTCTGCAAGTCAATCCTGGCATACGCTGAGGTCATAGACATTATTGGTTTGAGACTCTTCTACGAGTTTAGCGCGTTGGGGCTGACTGTCAACCGGCCTTCTTCATTTACAACACCTTTCGTGACAGATAAAACTGGTGCTATATAGACCATTTATAGTCCCGGTCCCAGTCCCAGACTCTGAGACATGGACACTGTCCAAAATTTGCGATCGAGAGAGAGTTGTTTAGAAAGGTTTTTGGCCCCGTATGTGTGAAAGGACAATGAAGAAAGCACAACAATGACCTCTAGCCATGATGGGCTGGTCATGTCATGAAAATGACACCCATAACGTCTTTTTAGGCCGTCTACATGGACAAAGGAGCCGTGGTAGCTACGAATTGAGATAGAATGAGGCCGGAGCTTGGCGAGCCTAATTCGCTGCACGGTGGTCTCACCATTGGTCGTCGTTGTAGCGGCTTCTCCATTGTCCTTCCACACATACGGGGCCAAAAATTCTTCTGAGCATCTTCCTCTCGAACGCGGCTAAGAGGGTTTAGTCAGTTCAGGGCAATGCCCATGTTCCAGAGGCGTATGTGTGTACTGCGACTATAAAGGTTGAATACAGTCCCAGCTTCGTCCGTCGCGACAGGTATTTTGAGTGGAGAAGTTTCCTCAGGCTGTAGTATGACCGGTCGTCAGTGCTGACTTTTGAACCCAGATAGGTGAAGTTTTGGACGACTTCGAAGGTGCGATCACCTATCTGTACATCACCCCTGCGTAAATCAGTGTTTGTTAGCAGAGCCGCTGGTGGTGCCACCATCATATTCGTTTTTGCCTCGTTGATCTCCAACCCGAGGTTCAGTGCCGCATGCTCGATCCTTTGGTAAGCTTCTGCTACATAGGAGAGCCTCAAATCAATGATGTCTATGTCATCAGCGTATGAAAGGATCTGGAGTGACTTATAGAAGATGGTCCCCGAAATTTCCACCTTCGAGTTTCGGATGGCCCTCTCTAGCGCCAGATTGAATAGGAGGCAAGCAAGCACAAATAATTATATTTAAGTTAAAATTATTTTCAAGTAAAGAAAATCATCATCATCATCATCCAAGTATAAAAATCAATATAAAATAAAACAAGCTACAGAATATGTTCTGAATGTAAGCATTACAATAGCACAAGCTATAAAAGTTGTAATACAAGCCATATCATTGGTTTCCTTATATAAAAATTGCAAATTTCTTTATTTCATATTTTTTATAGATCAGTAAAGAAAAAAATACATTATGCTACTTTGAAATCGATATCAGATGTACTGCATTTCATACCGCCTTTATAAAATAAAATTTATATCGATTATAGCATACTTTCAGGCGCCATAACTCATCGGTACTATCAGGTCACTTCAACCAAAATCTTTTCTTACTTGAACTAATGTCCGATTTAAACTTTCCTTTGTCATGACGTACTCAGTAGTCATTGCCAACTGTTTAGAACCAATACTTCAATCGTATAATCGCTCCAACAACAGAATTCTATAAATGCTATCAACTCTACAATCCCAAACATCGACGAATCCTTTATTTTGCCCTCCGTAAACATCACCAACAGGATAACGACACAAACACACCCACACACACACACTCCCAAAAAACACCCGAATATAAAGTCAGATTTGGTCGGATCCGTTCAGTTTCGTCCATTTTCGCACCACAAACCGTATGATATGTCGTACAGTAAATTCGGTCCTTCCATCTCCTCAATTCCCATCCCTGGACATTTGATATGCTTGTTGTGAAATGTTGTTCGTTTAACAAATAAACCACCCACACACACACACACACACACACACACGTGCGCACACACCTTCTCAGAAGGACACCGAACCGTTCAGAGCATAATGCCGAGCTTTCAAACGTCAGAACTGAGATGAAATTGAATCATATTCAGGTGGAAACGGAAGTTCTCATTATTTCGCTTGCATTGACCCATGTACGTACACGTCCGGAACGGTGCTGCTTTCAGGTGGGTGGATGTACGTGTGCGAGTGTGTGTGGTTTTTGTACATTTTATTTGGTTATGTTGCTATTCTTTCTCGATCGCTCGAAGCGAAAACGAATCGTGCAAACAAAGCAATCCCGAAATTCTGCACAGAATGGGTGGGCTTTTTTGTGGCCTTTGCATTGCTTTGTTTTTTTTGGTTTGAATTTGTACTTCCACAACCGAAATTTCCACAGAACACGTTCGAGAGACCAGGTGAAAGCGTTGTTTTCCTACTGCCTTTCCGCACAGAAGCGCTTCCGGCGTGAGGCAAAAGTTCATCCCGCTGCAACACACAAAAACCCGACCAAAGCCGTCGGTCCGTGCTGCCGAGCGTTCCGCACTGTTTGCCACAGGCACGTATATTTTATTTATTTACCTATATTCTGTTGTACGTTTCCTGATGATGCTTTCATCTCGGTGCGCTCGGCGGCCATGAACGGATGCTTTGCCCGCGCCTAAATATAGGCAAACACGCCGGTACGCCGGTGATCTTCTTAAGAAACGGTCTGCCGATGAACTTGTTATGAGGATTTAGCAAGAACCGTACAATAAAACGAATGGCACGAAAGCTCACACGTGACCATCTAAGTAGCATTAGGAGTGGATCTTTCGGGTTTTCTTTCATGCCGGAGCGTGGTGGTCTTCCGAACAATGTGCTCTACCTGCCTCATTAGGTGTACCGATCTGTCATTTTCTTCACGCAGGGCACTCCGTAGCCCTTTTGTAGAGACCTCGGCAAAAATGAAGAACGTCCTGGGCCAACCGCTTTACCATGGAGCCGGAGAACGGAGGATTGTGCGGTACCCGATTCATCAAGATGCCCATGATCCGGTGGCATGACAACGCTCTGCATGGAAGTTGTCAAGCGCAGAGCGCTCTTGCACACGTCGCACACGTGGAATTCAAGATTAATAGCCACCCTGGCGTGGTGTGTTGTTGTTAGGGGAAGGATGGCTAACGGGGGTGGTGGGGTTGGAGGTGATGAGGGAAGGCGACTGCTTGGGGACAGTAGATTGTCTGAAACAAAGCAGTAGATTTACACTTGACGTGCGTAAATCCTGTTGCGAGTGAATTGATTGATAGAAGCTTGGAGGCAGTCTTACGGGCATGCATTTTGAGACGCTAATATTAGTATGCAGGCTTATATGACTCAAACAAAGGCTTTGGGGATGAATTTCCTAGGTACTAGGTAAACATCTCAAAGTTACTGGTTTACTTATTAACAGTGCGTTACATATTGTATAATAGAACCATTTGTACGCGCCTAAATGTATGCAATAGTTAATATTTTTGTTCTTAATTGTACTTCACGCGTTATACAAGAGTTAATGAGGATGAATATTTGTTGCGTAATAAGACACAGTTAATAAAAATTAATGTGGTAACATAAAAATTTAACATTCCTCTAAAAATACAGTGACGGACAGAAATACAGTAGGTACATTTTGAAAAAATGTAGCAGATGAAGTTATGGTGTTGTTTTGATCTTTTGCCAATCTTAATAGAAGATCTTGAAATAACGAAGAAGTCACGGGTAAGCAGGTGATCAATCAGGATTTCGGCTCTGTTCCACTTTTTCACCAATTTAAAGAAAACATTATCAAAATAATTCGAGACATAAAGAAAGACCATTAATCATGATTAAAATGCGAATAATTGTTGCTTTAACAATTGAACGCAATGCTTTGCTAGATTTCATTTAATTATGTAGTTTCTGACCGCCTAAATTTAGGCAAATTATGAAATAATATTTTTCTCGTGGAGATTAATCGATGATAACGATAGTTGTGTAGCTATTTTCCGAAAATATTTATTTTTCATCTCATTTGACGCGACAACCAAGAGAGATTGTCTTATTCGTACCAGTTTTTGTTTCCTGCACTTGTGAATTATGGATTTATCTGTAGCAGAACAAAGCCGTCGGTCCGTGCTGCCGAGCGTTCCGCACTGTTTGCCACAGGCACGTATATTTTATTTATTTACCTATATTCTGTTGTACGTTTCCTGATGATGCTTTCATCTCGGTGCGCTCGGCGGCCATGAACGGATGCTTTGCCCGCGCCTAAATATAGGCAAACACGCCGGTACGCCGGTGATCTTCTTAAGAAACGGTCTGCCGATGAACTTGTTATGAGGATTTAGCAAGAACCGTACAATAAAACGAATGGCACGAAAGCTCACACGTGACCATCTAAGTAGCATTAGGAGTGGATCTTTCGGGTTTTCTTTCATGCCGGAGCGTGGTGGTCTTCCGAACAATGTGCTCTACCTGCCTCATTAGGTGTACCGATCTGTCATTTTCTTCACGCAGGGCACTCCGTAGCCCTTTTGTAGAGACCTCGGCAAAAATGAAGAACGTCCTGGGCCAACCGCTTTACCATGGAGCCGGAGAACGGAGGATTGTGCGGTACCCGATTCATCAAGATGCCCATGATCCGGTGGCATGACAACGCTCTGCATGGAAGTTGTCAAGCGCAGAGCGCTCTTGCACACGTCGCACACGTGGAATTCAAGATTAATAGCCACCCTGGCGTGGTGTGTTGTTGTTAGGGGAAGGATGGCTAACGGGGGTGGTGGGGTTGGAGGTGATGAGGGAAGGCGACTGCTTGGGGACAGTAGATTGTCTGAAACAAAGCAGTAGATTTACACTTGACGTGCGTAAATCCTGTTGCGAGTGAATTGATTGATAGAAGCTTGGAGGCAGTCTTACAGGTATGCATTTTAGGACGCTAATATTAGTGTGCAGGCTTATATGACACATAAAAAGGCTTTGGGGATGGATTTCCTTGGTAACAGGTAAGCATTTCTAAGTTACTGGCTTACTTATTAACAGTGCTTTACATACTGTTTAAAAGAACCATTTTTACACGCCTAAATGTATGCAATAGTTAATATTTTTGTTCTTAATTGTACTTCACGCGTTATACAAGAGTTAATGAGGATGAATATTTGTTGCGTAATAAGACACAGTTAATAAAAATTAATGTGGTAACATAAAAATTTAACATTCCTCTAAAAATACAGTGACGGACAGAAATACAGTAGGTACATTTTGAAAAAATGTAGCAGATGAAGTTATGGTGTTGTTTTGATCTTTTGCCAATCTTAATAGAAGATCTTGAAATAACGAAGAAGTCACGGGTAAGCAGGTGATCAATCAGGATTTCGGCTCTGTTCCACTTTTTCACCAATTTAATGAAAACATTATCAAAATAATTTGAGACATAAAGAAAGACCATTAATCATGATTAAAATGCGAATAATTGTTGCTTTAACAATTGAACGCAATGCTTTGCTAGATTTCATTTAATTATGTAGTTTCTGACCGCCTAAATTTAGGCAAATTATGAAATAATATTTTTCTCGTGGAGATTAATCGATGATAACGATAGTTGTGTAGCTATTTTCCGAAAATATTTATTTTTCATCTCATTTGACGCGACAACCAAGAGAGATTGTCTTATTCGTACCAGTTTTTGTTTCCTGCACTTGTGAATTATGGATTTATCTGTAGCAGAATAATCAAGCCTGTGTATGGGAGCAATGTTCTAGATGCGATTAGTAGCTGGGCCTGCTGTGAAAAAAATAAGAGCCATTACCATCTGGCTCCCTCTGCACCCATGGAGATCGGTGCTATAAAATTAAAATTAGCATACATTTAGGGGCTTACTTCCAATAAGAAGGCCAGAAGCAAGTGGTTAGGCTGGGATTTTAATTTTTAAGCTCTATAAACTCATGTTTTTAGTAGCGTAGTACGAGTGTTTTGTTTAACATTTCCATCAGCGTATTTTAAATTAATTTAAAGTATTCACAATGCAATAGTTTAAGCTCAAAAAATGTTTAGAGATACATATTATTTATTTTCCTTTACTCGCCAACTATTTCTAGCACCTCATACTCCCAATGGCAGCGTGTAATGAAACGGTGTAAAACGTACAGAGCACCTTAAACCATCAACCTTGTACGGACAAAAACACACCCCACGTTTTCGCACTAACAATTCCGTCCCGAGTACACACTCCTTCATCCCGGAGACTCTCTCTCCCGGAGAAAATAAAATACACAATTTTAAAACATAATGAATACCTTTCTCGAAGGTATTTCCATCCCTTCGCTGGTTGTGTAGAGCGCATCCCACCGCGGGTGAAAGACACAAGACATAACAGGAAGTGTGAAATTTTCCGAGAGAAGTGTTACAAGATACACTCCAAAAACTACGGAAGCCCATCTCTAAGGGAACGGGGAAACATGGTTTCGTGCTGAACTTTGGTGGAGTGGAATGAAATTATGATGTCGGCGTCGGTGTGTGCGTGTGTGCGAAGCAATAATGGCGTCATTTACCAAGCGAGAGCAAATGCCGCCCGGGCGATGAGGCCAATGAGCAAACGAGCGGAGTTCCTGTGTTCGGGAACTGTTTCGTGGAAATCGTGTTTTGCTGGCCCAGCCAGTTTCTTCAAATGCGCAAAAATGGAATGCCTGCCAAACAAACTCTAAAGTCTCCCCTGCCGAAGCAACACAAAATAGGCACGTGTAGGTGAAAGGAAGGGATGAGCCAGGGGGAGGGGGAGGGAGAAAAAAGTTTCTTGGATTAAGGCTTAATTTTTGGAAAATTTATGATAATGGCCTGTGCGAGATCCATTTTGGACGAAAGGAGCAAGTCACCTGTCAATAACGTTTTGCTCCGCACAGCCTCCGCTAATGATGATGATGATGCTTATGCCGCTGATGATGATGATGCTGACGGATGTCAAAACCGTCGATCGATCGGTCGGACAAAAAAAAGGCTAGCCAGCTGTATGCAAAAGATGGACGGAAAAGGTATTTAAATTAGCACCGAACGGAACGAATACGCACCGGAGCGTTCGTTTTTACGCTCGACTGGCCGATTGATTGGCCATAGGTTGGTCGAGCGGAGTGGGCAGGTGTAGTGTGCTTGAAGAGTTGGTACGGTAGGACTACGGCAGCAACAACGGAACAACAGTGGCCAGTTGAAACTAAAAGATTTATAGCTCAATATACCATTACACGCTTATTAATGAGCGCTGAGGCGAGATCATAAATTGGATACTGTTTTTCGGAGTACGAAGTTCTTGTTTTGTTTTTGTGCGCTTATGCTGTGTGTTCTCTTTATTCCCACATCGTTATGATACCCGGGGCGATGATTGTAGGAAATTATAAGGCATATTTATTATCTGTACATAAACAATTGCTAGAGTAGAGAATACGGTTTGTTGATGTGATAGAGCATAACAAGTTTGTGGCAGGATGTGAGGGATTGTGTCTTTTAAACTAATCCAATCATAATCATATTATTAATAACAACTTGCTCATTGAATATTGTAACTTATACAACAACAATAAAATGTCTTTGAAATCAACTTTTTATTTTTACTCAAAATCCATTTTATCCAGTTCAACAACGCTTTTCCAACATAGCAAAGTATAAAATAGATAAAAACTATTAAGAGGGTAGTTTTGCATTGCATGTTGCATACTTTGAGGCTGTTAAAATAATTTTTGTCTAGTATCACCTTTGAGCATTGTAGAATTTTATTATGAATTTCCTTTTCTTTATTTTTGTTTTTATTTAACAGCTAATGTGACAAGAAACATGAAGGAAAAATGTAGTTAAGCTTAGATATTGTTTATAAATGTCATCGGTATTTATTAAAGAAAAAGTTTTGTAGTTAGAACTGCGAAAATTGATATAAATTGTTGCTCAAAACCGAATAATTTAGCACAGTAGAGTTCATAAATTGCAAAAGAACACAACGCACAAAACAATGCGCCGAAATGTATGCAATACACAGATCACAAGGATTTTGGTTTAATTGCTTATTTTGAAATGGCATTTGGAGGGTTTATTATGACTTAAGCTAACTTTTGTAAGGGTTTAAAAGTACATAAAAAGACGTTTTATCAATATTATACTTCCCTTAATCCCTAAAACAAACTCTGAGATGGATTTTTTTTTCTAAGAAAGGTTTTAAAAATTACATTATTTTGATTGATTGGTTCTTCTTCTTTCTTGGCCTAACGACCTCTTAAGGTCATGCCTGCCATTTCTGGCTTACTAGACTAATTGATACCGCATAGTTGGTTAGTCAATCCTCACTATGGGGGAACGGCCCAGATGAGACTTGAACCCCGGTCCTGCCGTGTGAAGACCGGCGCCGCTGTCGCATCACCACCGGGCCGCTCCAGCGGGCCGATTGATTGGTTAAACATGTCATTATTAAGAATTAAACATTGTTTGCACACCAACATCAGAGTTTGATGAAAATTTTATTTACAAATAAAAAAATATTTCGAAATAATTATACAGCCACAAATGAGAACTTTCTTAGAATTAAAAGCAAACAGGGCAATGTATATTCAGCAAATAATTCATTAACTTTGACACCTGACGTAGAAATGAAGTCGCTAATGAACTTTCTTAGTAATGAATCACGGGACGTTAGATTAAGCAGCTGTAAGTCATTCTTTCATGGTGAAATAATTCTTGAAACTGGGCCTGCCAAAACTGTAGCTGCGCATGGACGGTCCGTCTCCTTTTATGCAGAACTCGACTATCCTTGTAGAGGCTAGAGGTTAGAGTAATGATCATTTGAAGTTGTAAAGCAAATAAAGTCTGATGGTTTTCTAGTTATATTTTTTAAATAGTAAGTCTTTGCTAAGATTTTGTATGGTTTGAGGCCTAAATTGTATATTATCTTTTCAAGTTGAAATACCGATTGTCAATGATATCAATATCATCCGATTGATTTACCTGTATTCTTCAAGCTTGAGCTGACGTTAAATCATTATATCTTCAATTCTCACACTTGTATTATCAATATAACAAACTGTGAAACATTTTATGGTAAGCTAAAGACTAATTGTTTCAATCTGCAATACATCAAGGGGTTAGAGCTATAATATACCGTTTGACATACTCATCCAATAGCTCGATATAAACCACAAACATCTAATTACCTGCTGCTCAAATCACTCGCTTATAATGGTATTTAAACATAAGAGATAGAGCGTACATATTTCTCTCGGTTTGCAATACATTCGCCTTTACAGACGAGTACCATGAATTAAATAAAGCATTTCACCAGCAATACTACCATTCGCCCGTGATTAAACCACATCGGCTAGCGAACAATGAACAATCCATTCAATCTCTTTGCGTAGAACCCCATCTCCCCCGCCCGATTTCATCTCTCTATTCCAGAATCATATTATTCAACCATTCATCCAACGAACTCTCATCATCATGCTTTAATGGTTCGAATCACTTCATTAGTGCGCTCGGCGCTGTTAGGTTAACTGAATGGGTTAAGATGAAGGCACCAATCACGTTGTAATGGTAATTTCTTCTTCCCTTTGCCTCCACCACACCCTCCTCCTTTTCCCCTTTTCATGCCATCAGATGAATCAGTGCTCACGCCAAAGCGCAAAACATTAGTGCGTATGCAAACGATGCGTATTAGTTCGGCAGAGATGCAGATTTGCGCCGACAAATGAACGCACACACAACTATTTCGCACAACGTTCTCGTCCGGGCCTTGCTGAAGGATGATCCCGCTCGGCTATGTACGCAATTATCGAACCGAGCATAAATCGATTTATGACCCTACACCATTCGCCGGAAGGTCCCCACACCAACCCGGGTAACAGCCCGCATTTAATGAGCAACCGGTCAGTGGTGGTGCCCTAAAGGGACGAACAACACATCCTCCCTAAAGGGATGTGCACACGTCCCGGGATCGGTGGTTGTTGTCAGGTTTGCCGTGTCCGCGTGACAGCGCAGCCACATCATGTGATGCGAGAAGGTCAGGCCTCGGTCATGAATTGATGAATTCATAATCGTTTGTTCGATAACAGATATCGAAGCCTCCGGGTTTTGGGACAGGGATCTACCATCCCGTACCATCCCTAGGGCAGCCATAGGGATGATGTTTTCATGTGTCATGCGCTTATCTACGTCCTTCGCTACTGGATTGGGATAGGTGTGAATGGGGAAAATCGAAAGAAATATGCAATATATAATCACAAGAATTCCCGGCGGGACACACGTCCCGGACGCCAACGCACCGGAAGCTCATCAACCGTTATTAATTGATGGATTCAAGCAGTTGACGGAGAAATTCTACGAACTTACTGGGCATACTGGGCCGGGGTGAAGAGAAGATTATCGAGAGAACATCTAGAACTCCAAATTTTCTCCCAAAAAAAACAGTCCCTTACCGTTGTGTAATTCTCCAATATTATGGCAGTAGTGTAGCCTTGGTTAGAGCATCAGTAGACGAGCTTGTATCACTCGTCAGTCTCCTACCGGTTCCGTGCCATCTTTACCGACCGATGACTGAGTGATTCGATTGATGAGAAAATTCTTCCCTACCTTATCTTCCATCGGGCAAAAACAACACAACTCCCGACACAACACAAGAAAGGCCCCACAATTTTGGAAGACGACAACAACACCGAACAACAGCAAACGAAATCGAAACATCCGCCATCATTTTCCCAACCGCTGCAGAGATCCTGGCTTGTTGTTACGTGTTGATAAACATCAACGTGGCCCGCCCGTTGCTCCCCCGGACTTTGGCCGAACGTTTCCTCACAATCATCCATCAGCGTTGGTGGGCAGCATCAAGTGAAGATGGCACCGTGAGCACTACTCTGACGTACGTACGTCAAAGGCATTCCGGGCCGTGTGCGTGTGCCCTTTGCTTTTCGGGGTTTATCAGTCAAATTGAATTTTCTCCGGATTTTGCCCCGATCCGGAATACATTAAAATGAATTGTCGATCGAGTTCGGTCTAATAAAAATAATTCCACACCAGCCATGATCCAAGGAGCCGTCTAAGGAGCCAGGATGTGCTGTGGAGTGTCTGGTAGGTGTGTGTGAGGTACGCAGTACGCCGAAAGAAGGACATTTCGACACAAATTCCAGGGGGTTTTCGTACGATGACGGGGATTTTGTGCCGGATGATGATGATGATGATGGTGATGCTGGTGCTCTTCGAGCGCTGTTATATAAAACACTACCACACGGACATCCGGACAAGTCGGATGCAGCGAAAGGTCGAGCGGGGTGCGTGGATTGTTGGCAAGGAATGGACGAGTTGTCGTAAAAATGGCCACACTGTATCCAATTCTATCCTCGCGTCAACGTTGTATTGGTGTACGGCGTCAATATCCAGGGTGCAGTCGCATGTGTTAGTACCTTCGGTGCGCGTTGTGTTCGTGTGTTCATCCGTTAGTCACGTGCTAGAAGGCAAAGCGCATCACTGTGTGCGTGCTGGGATGCTGTGTGCTTCATCTCCCTACCACTGTATAGCTGTATAGCTGCCACGCAAAACTGTGTTGGTGAAGCATCAGTTCAGCGTATAAAAATAATAAGCAGAGCAGAGCTGCAACTCTCCCGGACACCGCTCCCTCTCTCTCTCTCTCTATCTTCTAGTGGAAATGGAAAAACGGAAAACCGTACCGAATGATACATAGCGGAGGCCCTGGCAAAATCGATCCATTTTCCAGGGAAGCACACACACACACTCACGCACTACCACAGCGGCCGGAGCTATCGGTAAACTCGTCCCTAGTAGCAAATGATGCCCGCTACTGCTACTACGACTGCTGCTGGAATGGAGCTACTTACGCCGTTCCTTGTAAGTAAGAAAATCTTTTTTCCATTCCCGAAAAACACTCCACAGTCGGTGTGGAAGTAGTTTTTTTTATGTTTTGCTTGCAACTTCTGCACCCACAGTACATGGCTTTACAGGGAAAGCGACCGTGTAACCAGCATGTTGACCGCTACGGCAGGCTGAGGATGAATTTATTCAAACAGCTTATCACATAAACAAACAATTTATAGTAAGCAAACTGTTAAATCGGGTTCCCGGGAAACGAGGGACACGATTCGAAACATGATTAAAGTGGCGATAATCATCTATACAATCACTTAATAGTCCGTTCATGTGCAAATTGCATAACTTTAGGTGTTGATGTTCCGATTTCAACCTTTCCACAAACCAACTGATAATTCCAATGTTTATTGCTATGCCTAATACCTCACACATGAAACAAGTTTTTGTTATAAATGATTAGAAATTTTGAATAGAAATTACCCTATAACTATGCAATCTTTGAGAGAAAAACTATGTTAGTAGAAATATATTAAACGTGTTGATTTTGTTAGATATTTGCAGTGTTTCAAACAAATTTAGTTAGCTTTAATGGTTTAATTCAATTTCTAGACAGCAAAAAACTAAATTAAAACAAACTATTCCTTAGCAAAAATGATTAAAAATCATGCATTCTACGGTCGATTTGCATAATTTTAGGCGTCTAAAATATCATAAAATTTCAAATTAACAAATCAAATTGTTCTTTCATGACCTTAATGCTTTATTTTTTTCAATTATCGGTGTTATAAAACTGCTTTATCCCTTATCCCTAACTTAATTTATTGTGAAGTGTCTAAATCAATGTATTTAAAATGTTAGTTTTCTACAACAAAATATATGTATTAACGAATGCTTATAGCTTTAAAATCAATTTAATACAAGTAAATTCATAAATGGTATATTTCTCCTTCTAACTACTAAAAACGCAATATTATTCTAAGCGCAAACAACAATTTTGTAACTGCTTCAAAATCAGTTTGAGCGTGTATTGCATAACTTTAGGCGTAAGCATTCCAGTTGAAAGATAGAAGAGAATGGATTTGCAATTGTGTTTCAAATAGTGTTCTAATTGCATACTTTTATTCAGTTTTTTAAACATAAAATTCTGCCATATGCGAAAAACTCCTAAATGTATGCAACTTCAATGAAAATGTTGTATTTCTTTAATTATTCCACCTATATATTAAAGATGCTAAATTCGCTCAATCTTTCTACAAACTTTAGCACGTTCGGTGTGATTTTCGTTTTCCTCCGAATCCTTAATATAAATCCATCACTTCACTCTCGCTGTGCTTCCTTCATTACACTTAAGCGCTAGCGCTTGTGGTTCACTGAAACTTTCCCTGACCGCGTAAAGCATCGATTGATGCAATCTCCTCCCACCGACCTACCCATCCGCCCCACTGGGAAATGAACTCAGTGTGACACTCTGAAGCGAAAAACAATTCCCTTAGTCTGGCTAATCTTAAGACGGTAATACTTTCCCCTTCTTTATTTCTACCCGCTGCGCGCTTGATGCTGGTGTGGGCTTTACCCTAATACGACCACTACCGGTATAATCGGTGAGAGAAATAAAAAAAAAAACTGAGCAAAAAAAAAACTGCCACCGTAACAATTCAGGTACACTCAATCCCCCAAGGCGATGGTGTAACACTCTCTGCATCGACCGTAGTAGTCGTAGCTGCTATAACGAAAGGAGGAAAAAAGACGACGGAAAACACTTCCTTTGTGTTTTCTTCTCAAATTGCAAGACACCTCACGGTACAGACAGGCGACGTTAAAACTAATGGTACGATTCATTAAACATGCCATTACCGGGCAGAAGTTGAACGATTCTACTCCTTCAACACGAGGAAGCTGTGTCGCTATAGTGTTCTTATCTCTTTTTGTCTTTGTATATTCTTTTAGTTTGTTGTATTTTTTATTTTAAATTACTTTAAGTACTTGCAAAAAGCGTAATGCATTCTACTTATCCAGCTTTGATTAGCTTATAACGTTAAACCCGTGTTTCTTATGAAGATAAAATTATCTATTCCCGTTTGTTTTCCAAATCCCTCTTTTCTGCTTAAGTGTTAACCTTAACACTTCACAAGCATCCCAAAAAAATAAATCCACCCCGCGGGCTGAGCAACTACTGCATCGCCTTAAGCACCCTTAATGGGGATCACCGCATGCTTTTTTGTACTCCGATTTTTAATTTTATACAAACTAATAGCCACATTATTACGCTGCAGCAGCTGCTTTCGCGGGGCGTGAGGATTGACTTAAAAATTAAATTAAAATACAGCACACCGGGCCATGTCGTGTCGAGTGTTTTCTCTCGCTCACTTTCTCTCTCTCGTTGCTGCATCACTGCTACTGGTGTGCTGCTTTACTTTGTGCGTCACAGTTGTTTTTGTGGCTCCACTTACTTTGCCGCTAAATTTTCATTTTTCGAAACGCTGATGACTGTCGCATCAGATCGGTGGTTGCAACCGAACCCGGCAAACGGGATGGCGTTTATTTCAAGCAACATTGTTACGTACACCGTCGTACCTTACTGTCACCACTACTCCTGTAGTAGGGGAACGTCAATATTGACAGCTAGACTAGAAAGGTGTAGTAGCAACTTTGTGCTTAATGTGTCACAGTGTTCTAAAATCAATGTCTGGTCGTATTAGGATCGTTGCAGTTTTGCTCTCATATAATACGACATAGTGGTTTTGCAGGATGGTTTCAGTTCGCGTTAATGGAGTTCTGTGTGAGTGCAGATGCAGATAAAGTAATCCTCTAGGGAGACATGGAAAACGAAAAATTCAGTTTTATGTCAATATGTCTAGAATTGATTTTCATTGCATAATATGCGTTAAAAGTCCTTACATTGACTAACATTCGTAGCAAAATATTAATTGTCAGCAAGTTCTGAGGAGAGTACTCGATTTTTTAATTCTGCTAATGCTCTGTGAACCTGTTAAACAAGCATCTTGAGGGTCTTCGTAAACTAAAAGATTATTCCTTTCGTACATATCTAAGTTATATAAGATTAAAGTATTTCAAAGTTATGAAACTACAGTTTTTTGAGTAATAAAACAAGCATTCACATGTTAAAAACTACAGAAATCCTCGATACCACTCACAGTCTAACGTCATTGTTGGTCAGTCGAATATCCTGGCCATCACTTCATCTTACTCTGGGGCTTTAAGACGTTCAAAAATACTTCACATGCTCGATCGTTCGGTACCATTCTCATAACATGACGAGCCCACCGGATCCAGGTAAGTTTAATTCTTTGCACGATGGATTCTTTGCGCTCTTCAAAGTAGCGAATCCTCTATTGTCTTTCAACACATGCACTTCCATCCATTGTCTTACCAAATATTCCAAAATCCCACTGAGCATCTTCCTCTAGAAACGCAGCTAAGCGAGTTTCAACAGTTTTGAACAAAGTCCTTGTCTCAGAGTTGTATGTGACAGCTCCAGCTTCGTCCGTCGTGACAAGCTGTAGCATGACCGGTGGGTAGGCAGTACCCCTGCCCTTATTTTGACATCTATGTTGTTATCGATGCTGAATTTAGACCCCAGATAGGTGAAGATTTGGACGACTTCGAAAGTACGAACACCTGTCTGTGTATTAGCATTGCGTAAATCAGTATTGGCGGCCCGGTGCTAGAAGCGACAACGGCGCCGGTCTTCACACGGCAGGACCGGGGTTCAAGTCTCATCTGCCTATCCAACTATGCGGTAACAATAAGTCTAGTAAGCCAGAAATGGCAGGCATGACCTTAAGAGGTCGTTAGGCCAAGAAAGAAGAGAAATCAGTTTTTGACAGCAAGACATCAACCCGAGATCCGAATGCCACCTGTTCAAACCTTTTGAAAGCTTCTGCTTCGTCGAAGAGCATCAAACCAATGATGTCTATTACATCAACGCATGCCAAGATCTGAATTGACTTGTAAAAGATGGTCCCCGAAGTTTCCACCTCAGAGTCACGGATGCCCCTCGCTGATCCTAGCCACCAGACTAGAAGAGAAGACAGGCCATACCCATTTCCCTAGACATTCATTTGACATATGATATGGGGTACAATCATTCTTACATGCTTAGTTAGCTTGGCAAGGATGCTAAATGAGCTCATTGCATCGTAAAGTTTAATCCTGGATATGCCCTCATTTGCTGCTTCAAAAACAATGTAGGATTAGTAAGAGCATAGCTGCATCTCTGCCATCTTGCTCTGGTGCTGCTGCATATTGAAGACTCGTAAACCTCATCTTTTCTACTACTAAGTATCTTTGTTACGAGCGCAGATAAGGATACTCATGGAACCATACAAATGTCACTCAAAAGGCACTGTCAAAGCCGAGCTTTCAAAGCATCTTTGCGTGTTTGTAAGAAAATGGTTAGAAAATACGATCAAGCAACACTTTGTTTAGGTTCAAACCCTAACCTAACATATTTGCAAAGTAGCTTTTGTTAAGGATTTAATCAGTTTAATAGCGGATTTTTGCAAGCTTTGTTTAAAATTTCTACTCCTTCCCTCGATATGTCGCCGAATCAACCTGTACGAACAAAAAGGCTCCCCCCGCCACACTAACAAAGACACAGCAGATTAAAGATGAACAGAGATTGAGAATCATAAATTCGAGAACCAAACAATTGAGCCGAATAAATGAAAAGACGCTTCCCGAAACCCGAAACAAAAGCTCCATAATCACTAACAGTTATTAATAGTCGTACTTTTCGGGATAACGCACCAAAAAAGGAAAAACTTCTTCCGTTCCTTTTCGGCCTCATCTCTCCATCAGCTGTATTTGCCTGCCGCACATTCGCTACTAATGTCATCGCCCGGTGTGCTCCCCCCCCGAGTTATCTTCGCGCACTGTGTGCGCCTATTCAGTGATTTTTCTTTTAATACATTTGTGTGCGACGCCCGAATACCGTGTTCATGCTTTCAATGCGGCCCACCATTCGGCATCGGCTGGAGGATGAAAACCATTCATTATGGGGCCGCACTGTAAGCGCCACAAATCGCCTTATCGTTCGCGTAAATCTATATTATATTTCTGCCCGGGAGAGCATCCAACAAAAGGGATCCTCACCACCCGGCCGGCCCTTGCTAAAACTGGGGCTTGAATGGGCACTTTCATTTCAGCTGCCGTACGTACATTACTGTGGTGAATCTTTACCAGGCTCTTCGGGTCAGCATTTTCAGCGATTCTTTCTTTCTTTGTCCCGATAGATAGTAGCTAGTGAACCAAACATCCTTTGGGTAGATCATTAAATCGGTACCATTACCGCAGCTATTAAACAACATTCACCAAAACAAGTGGAATGAAAAGTTCAGTGCGAAAAAACATACCAATACCTTGTAAAGGTATAGCTTTCCCCATTAGAGCATACCCAGAGTACCCTAGCCGATAAAATACATTCCGATTGTATTGCGTACTCAAGCGAATACTATCTCACCGACACAAGGCGAGAAGAAAAAAGACGCAACACAAACTCCTCACGGTCCAGTTAATGGCGCACCAGTTTCCCGGGCCAAATTCCCAATCATCCAGGCATTAAATTATGTTCGTTCGAAATTTAGTTTTAAATTAAATGATAACAAATGGTTGCCGCATTCGCAATGATAGCTATTAGAAAGCAATAAAGAGGGGTAGGGAAAAGGGGCACTGCATACGCCCAATACACCACAATTTACTACGAGCGATTTTCCCGGGTGGGATGGAGCTCAAAAAAAACACACCAGGAAAAAAGTTCTACTCAAATAAACACTAAATCGATGTTTACTTTTATTTGTCGCCCCCAGCATCCCTCAGCTGGTAGCGGCAGAGCGGGGCGAACAGTGTGGTGGAAAATGGCCGCCCAACCTCTCACTCCCCACCCACAATCGATTGCGTTCATGTTTTCGATTCGTTTGAGTTTACTTTTCCATTTAAGCAATTTTCTACCCACCCAACATCGGCCATTGTGATGCGGGTAAACCGAATCAACCACGCAATCGGTATTGCATACACGCAGGGGCGGGTTTTAAGTCGTGCCCAAAAAACCACCCAAGGCGGGGACCCAGTTGCGGTATTGCAGTTGACATTAACCGCAAAACGCGTTCACCCCCATCGGCCCACACGCCCCGCTCAAAATGGCCGGCCCGTATTTACTGTGTAAATTAAGTGAAATGAAACAAAAATCACTTCAAAAACCTATTGTTGCCGCCACGTGCGGAATTCTAGGTAGAGGGGCGTTTGTTAAGCTCTCTCTGGTGTATGGTGTACCGGAAAAAAGCTTTATCCAATGGTCATTTTGTGTGAGCATGTCTGTGTGTGTGGTATAGAAGCATCATCCCGTGTGTGGCTTTGCTAAGTGCGTTAATAGACACACATATGCGAGAACGTGATAAATACGCGCATTTTGGTTAATCCTACGGTAAACTCTACTGAGACGGGAAGCGGTGGATGCGGGAACGGGGAGGAGGTAGCCGAAAAAGGGTGTGACATTGTGCACAGTACACCACGCAAAGTGCGTTCTATCGCTCTCAGCATGAACGGTTTAATGAAATTTCGAAAATAGCTATTGTGCGAAACGCTTGTAACGCCTGAATGTATGCAATCGAATGGGAGATGATCCACCTGACTGGATGACTGGAACACCAGAATGGATCATCCTGAGTGGGCCGAATGGAAATGGAGTTATTCTAATTGTGTTTTTCTCGCAATATTAAAAGAGTTTGGAATTCACTAGAAATAAATGAAAACCCACAAGCTTTCATTTTGTTTTGATTAATTTATCCTGAGCATCTTCTTCTATTCTCTTGTCAAGAAATATATGTTCATTATCAATATGGCTAGGCCCTTGTTTATGAATAAAAAAGATTGCAGGTCATCGAAATAACTTCGGACCTTCGGTGACCTGATACCGAAATAAGGATGGGAATCTGATCAGTTACCAGCCAGAGATCCTCTCGCAATGAGCTCAGTACTTTGACGAATAAATGAAAGATCTGTTCAACGAACAGCTAGAGCCTCTACTAGCAGAAGATGTCATGCTACTATTATCCAGCATTTAGGAAACACGAAAGGGCATATTCGGCTCAAGAATAACAAGACACCAGACACTGAAGGAATCTGAAGAATGAAAAAACTGATAAAAAATAAAGATGCAGATCTCGATCAATAAATTAATCAAATTACTACTAAGGTGTTTGATAACGAATCGATGCCTTGTGATTGGAATCTTGGCATCATCTACCCTATATACAATAAGGAAGATAGGCTAGAATGCAGCAACTACAGGGGATAACATACAGCAACTATATTATCTTCTGCCGGAAACTACACGGTACACTTGTCCCATTCGTCTAAGAGATAGTTGGAAACTATTAGAGAAGATATCGAAGAGGAAAGTCAACCACTGACCAAATCTTTGCTACTCAGTGTCAGGGAGATGGGCTTGCCAGTGTTTTCTTAAATCTGGCGCTAAAGCGGGTAGAACTTCGAACCAAACCATCTTCTATAAGTCAATCCTGGGCTCATGCCATAGAGGAGTGAGCTCGCTGGCTGGATCAAGTGAAGATTTCATGGAGAACGATTGGACATCAGGCCATGTCTATTAGACGTGCTCCCTAGGATTAGACCAAGAAGTGAAGTCAATCCTGGCATAAAGTGATGACGTAGATATCATTGGCTTGAGGCTCTCTCACGTAGCAGATATTTACCAAAGGATTTAACAGATGGTATTCAACTTAGGGTTGATGACCTGGTAGCAAACACTTGTTCATGCAGATAGGTGATCGTACCTACGAAGTCCTCCAAAACTTCAGCTATCTGGAGTTAAAATTCGGCACCGATAACAACATAGATATTGAGAAACATGTAAGGACTCTAGCTGTCAACCGATCATACTACAGCCAGGGAAAACTTCTACGTTCAAAACACAAGTCGCGGCCTCCGATGGGAAGACGAAGACGAAGATGTTTTGAAGAGTTTTTTGCCCCAAATGTTTATAACAAATAGCACCGGCCGAGAGAGCCCTTTCCGTTCAGGCCGTTCATATGAACAGAGGACTTAGGCCTGAAACTAGGCCTCTGTTTTGACCAATAATTTTCTTATAGCATGTAATCTCTTGAGATCTGTGAATATCTGTGACATATCAACAATATTGAGACACTAGATTTCGTCTACTAATCGTCAGACAGCATTTAAATTTATATACGCCTATTGAAACTTAGAGGTAACTTCAATTCAAATGAACTAAATTTTTGTGGTGCCATCTATGTGTCAGAGTTCTAACGACTTCTCAACCCATCTGGTAGACTACGCAGTAAACTAATTCTTTTCTACCTATTTTCTTCTTCTGATATCCAACACAATAATGTTTGAAACTTCGTCCTGATCATCAATAATTTACGCTCTATTTTTTGCAGTAATACTCTTTCATTCCAAGCTGTTACAAAAAGCAAAATAATTCAATACACTCCTTGCCATAGCATTAAATAGCCCACCAGCTTTCGGAATCATTTTTCTTCATTGCATGGAAATTAGTCACCTCATCGACAGTGAGTTAATTAACGTTCGCCGACAGCCTTCCACCATCCACCAACCTGCCAACGATCGTTCACTGCAGAACGTTGAAACAGGGGAAAAAGCATCTATTTCACCATATTCGCGACCAACTGAAGAGCCGTGAACCATTCGAATATAAACGTCTCATCATACGGCTTTCCAACGGATGCTCGAGATCCCATCAAAACGAGCAAAAGAGTTTGTGTGTGTGTGTGTGTGGCAAATGGTATCAAGCACAGAACTTGCCCGGTCCCGTACTACCCGTACAGTAGGAAATGAACGAACGAATGCCCGAACGACCGATCTGGGCAGCCCTTCATCCCCAGCCATCTAAATCAAAAACTGTCCTCTACAACAAGCGAGCCGCTTTCTTTATTCGTTCGCTCTTTATGCTGTCTTCTTATCAGAAAAAACCCCTTTTTTCCGCAGCTGCATGCTGTGTGGCCTGTCGGATGTTTTCTCACTTCTATTCTTTCACGTCGCTGCACGGTCACAAACCTCCGCCGGACAGTACGTTCGAGGCGCTACTACTACACTCTGTTACTGACATCAATAACTTCTGCCGGTGCTGCCGATTTCATTTCTGAGTTTATTCATGGTGAAAGCCGGCCATCCATGGTGGCCATCAGCTGCAGCCGCTGTACACCGATCGTCCACACCATCGCGCCACACACCGCCTCAGCGTTTTCCTCGGCATCAGACGGCATCAGCCCCGCTTCCGAGTGCGGGCAGCGAAATCTGCTTCTGAAGTGTCCAGGCAGTTCGGAACACTGGTTCGGGTACGGATGGTGAGAAAAAAGAAAACCCAAAACGGAAAAATCTCCTTATGCCCAGTCTAGTGTGAAACGACCGAGTGATGGAAAAATGGGGTTGAAAGCTGAAAGAAAAACCACGTCACTGGAGCTGAAAAAAGGCGTTACGAAAACACACTCATTCGCATTTCGCTTCATCTGGCCACTTTCATCCCTGTTTTTCTCCTTCTTCGCTGTGTGGGTGTGGGCTGTAGTACACCGAGGACATTATGCTAAAAGTACAACCCCCGGTAGAGCCGCGCGAGTGGACTACAGGGACTTGCAAAAAATAAAACAACACACTCCACCCGGAAACCCCGAGCACTGGTCGCGTCACAAATGGCGAACCCCAATCGCCCCTGCCGAGATGTCGGCCGACCCTTACCATATTGATTTGTGGTCTCGTGTGGGAGGCACAGTCAGCCCACCGCACAATGGGGAAGGTGCTGAGTAATATGATTTTTATCATCAAACGAAGGTCACCTTGCGATCGATCCGTCTTCCGGCTTCCTTTCAGTGGGCGGTAGTTTTCTTGCTGTACGCAGCACAGGTTGTAGTGGACAACTTTTGAAGAGCTTTAAAATTGACTTTGGGATGTAGAAGAAAAGCTTTGTTACGCTTGAAACCATAAAAATTTACTTCGTTTCATCATAACCGTGAAAAAACGAGCCCAAAACTAACAAATTTAAAAAAATACCGCCTAAATGTATGCAAAGTAATGTCTGTTTCGCTGTGATTAGTGTGCTACAGCGTACATTTACTGGTTAAAGACGTGATTAATAGTACAGCAGCATAACCAGACGCATCATTTTACAACCATTACATTATCTACTGTAATTTGATATATTAAACGTCACACACACACAGCAACAGCAGCAGCCACTTTTATGAACCTTATCACTCTGACAGTACGTGCGACCGGGTAAAATAGGAACCCAAAAAAAACGAAAACCCAGTACATGCTTCATTTAAATGTCTCTACCGACTCATCTTCTCGTGGTTGAGCTGCTTATCGGATCGCGCCAGAATTTGTTTCACCCTTCTCACCTTCCGATGCCCTCCCCTACCCGCTCTCCCACAACCAAAACCAACGACCCGGGAAACTGTCCCAGCAGTAATCATCGATCGACACACTTCGACGGCCCCAGGGCCATCCTTACTTTTCCTTTTTTTTCCCCGGTCTTTTTTTCTCCTCTCCTGCGGCTGTTGTTGCTGCTGCGAGTGTCTTTGTGTGTTGGTGTGTACGCGTTGGCTTCTCGTTTTTTTTTCTCGTGCTGTTGTTCCCTTTTTCTTTGTTTCCTGTGGCCTTCCCATCAAACAACAACGAGGTTACAGAGTTCCACCAGCGTGTCTGTGTGCCGCGCGGGATTTCACTGTGCAGAGCGAATGGTGAGATTTTCTGCAAACGAGCACTCGGAAAAATCGATATCCGGATCCGTCTTTTAGGAGCGAGCTGCTGGATGCTGCTTGTTGGCTTGTTACCATTTGCCGCGTCTTTTTATTTACGACTTTTCAGCTAAAAAGCTTCCTTTCCCTTCGACTTTTCTAGCTTTACACACGCTTTGGGCTTTGTGGTTTTATTTGATTCTGGCTGTTGAACGTAACACGCGTACTTCTTTAAACTTTTTTTTGCCGCATAAAGATGATTGGGATGGCAACATCTAACACATTTTCAATTTCCACCAGCCAATGAAGCGAATTGAAACATCATAAACTTGGCGGAAGAAAAGGCAAGACAAGAACATTTTCTTATTAACATTAAACAACCCGCAAGAACTGTATTTCAATTTCAAATGAGCACAGTGCGCATGCAGCCCGGCTGCACATAAAAACGATTGAAATATGATAGGCCGTTTTTGCCGAAAGGAGTTACCCCGTTCCCAACCCGGGCCTGCCATCACGGGAAGGCACATTCGATCGGGCAAACGATGCAAACTAATCGAAAATATGCAAATTCTTTAATTAAAACTAAAAGAGAGCGGTATCTCGGCGAACGGGCATCCCTTTTACCCTTTTTGCCGGATGATTCGGCGGAAGTGTCTGCGCTGGCAGCTTGAACGCATCGCGCTTGAAGGCAGTGAACTTCATTACGCTGTCGGTGTGTGCGTATGCGAAGGAAGCTCCGGTACGGTTCCGTTCATCTGCCGGCTGCGAGGTAATTGTGCGGACCGGGCTGGGTTTTAAAATCTTACGATAATTAGCATGTTACTGGTCGCTGGAGAGATGATTCTTCGAAGTTCTATTTGTTCGTATCGTTGGCCTTTGTTAAATGGGAAAACGTCTGTGAAACGGTACACTAGGGAAATGGGGGTGTAATGGAAATTTAATTTATGTTACTTTTATTTAACTTTTTTCTTCTTGAAAGCAGTAAAAACAACTCAAAGAGTTGAAGTCTCCGTAAACATACGAAACATGCCAAGTCTAAAACAGTATCTAAATAGTAATCGACAGCAATTCTACAAGTTAACACAATTAATTTACATAGACTATATTCAAAATATTGATCTTAACTCTCGATGTCTTGAATTTTGCGGTGTAAATACTTATTTTTATTGTGCTAATTAAACTAAAGGATGTTTCATGGAGTTTTAACGCCTGAAAGTATGCAATCTTTATTTTTTAAGATCGTGTTTCAATGTTGTGCAAAGTTAAGCCATCATATGATAAGGAAAGGTGATATACAGAACTAAATTTTACGACTTAAGACTTGACAAGCTGTAAGTAAATTTATCTTGCAATGTTTCGATCAAATGTTAAACAAATTTGTGTTGGAATAGTAGTGATTTCAAAACTTGACGTTTCTACTGCGAATGATTGTAAATATTGCATACTTATCATACTTATCAATGCATACTTCATCCTTCAAAACATCTTTTTACTAACATAAGTGTTATTTCATTCTAGTAAAAAAATAAAAAATTAAAATTCATTTAAATTCGATTGATATAAATTAATGTGAAAATAAAATTAAAAGACGACTGTCAGTACAGCTAATGTTTAACTAAAGTTTTAAAAGATAGTGTTAGTTATAGATAGTAAAAAATATAGTCTGTTTCAAGTAAAGTTTATATTCAAAGTGCTGAAAATTGTATATTGCATACTTCTAGGCGAAAAATGAGCTGAAGATACGTTAATAGAAATAACAATATTTGTGAGCCTTCTTTCTTCATAAAAAGTTTATACAAAGATACATTATTTTATGACTTTCAATCAAATTAAAGTTCTGAACATATTTATTAATGATACTACAAAACGAAATAAATTAAGAAAAATCTCAAATAATTTTGGACAAAACCCGTTGATATTTGATAGTTTACTACTACTACTGGTGAGTTATAAATGCTGTTGACCCTTTAAGTAATATGGATACTGGCAAAAAAATGGATGCTACCCAAGCAAGTAAACAAGCAAAACCTCTTTCACGAGCCCTGTTAACCATCACCAGAATGAAGGTATCTGACAGATTGTACATGGGTCCTGTCAAAAACCTTCATTCCGGCAGTGGTTAAGGGAACTCACAAGAAGGTTCTTGCTTGCTTGAATTATGCCATGCTCAGTAGTTATCTTTTACTTATCTAGATAAACTTATACATTATAAATTACACAACTTCACTTTGTTATAGCTATTCTTGGTTCATTCTGAAGACGCTTGTACTGTGAATTTTAAGCATTCAAAATAGTTTAGAACACCCGTCTAAATTCAGTTTTCTAACTCGAGTCCCATGGTTCACAGCATTGACAGTTCCAGATTTAATATCTAAAATTAAATTACTACTCCTACCACTATTACAACCATCGTTACGCTCCAGTTACGTCGTGAATGTTACACCTGAATATCCTTATCTAAAAATAAACTATTCACCATTCCTCTCACTGCTCCCCCCTTAAATACTCCTCGACCGAGTGTATGAAAAAAGCTTTTACGTCAGATCGATCAATTATGCTACAACAGGAGTAACGTTCCATTGCTTCGAACTTCACTAACCGGGCAGGCACACTGAACCGTGCGTAATTGGCGTAACGAATCCATTCCGGGCACTTTCTGTATTTTATTATGAAGAATCTTCAATTATATAAACTACAGGTGCATTAATGTGTCTTATCGAACAACTCACTCTCATTGTCATTGCTACCATTTTTACAATACGCCACTATGGAACGTTGGCGTCTCCCGATCAGATAGCACCAGCCAGTTTTTCCAACTCATCCAGCATCAACGCATCCTGTGCCTTGGCGCACCGGTCCTACGGCACGACGAGAAACGACCGATCCATTAACTGAAACCCCACCGGAATCACCGGTTTTCCGGCCATATTTCCTATCATTCAGCCAAAGCCCGGCCAAGACTAGATTCTACAAGTTCTACAGCCTCCAGCATCCTTACGGATGATACTAATGGGAGCAGCACACTAACATAAAAACACACACACAAACATGATTGTCCTAGGGCGTGCTTTACGCCAGGTTAAATACGGAACAGTTCCCCAGGGACCGGTAGCTCAACGTTTTGGTTTTGGTTTGATTTTAATATTTGATGCATACTGTGATACCTGCCAGTGTTTTCTGCCCGCAAAGTCCTTCGCCTTCTGCGCCGTGTGCTCATTGCTTGTCGACTCAACAACAGTGGTTTTGTTACTTCGTCTTCAACCTTGGTCGGACTTTGCGGTCAGTTCCCGAACCGGTGTAATATCTGGCCTGCGTGTGCCTGGTGTGGTTTGCAATGCTAACCTAATCCTTCTCGGAATGTTAAAATGACGGAGCACCGAGCTGAACCATGCTTTTGTCACTTCCGTCAACAACCAGACCAAAAGGAAAACCCCAGAGCAAGTGAAATTACATTTACAGCTAAATGTTACTTCCGTTCGGGTTGAAGCTTTTGTTACTTCGTGGTGGGAAATGGACCACCTGGCGCGTCCAAAGGCATCATTTTTAATCCAATTATGAACGGGGTTTATATCAACACGTCGATGCAATCTGTTAATGGACAGATTAAGAACCTGTCCTGCCTCTCAAGAGGGCGACCTCTAGCGAGAACGAGTTTGGATAGTTAGTGTTACAATATATTGCATACTTTTAGGCGCATTTTTATTTTATTCAGTTCGTTCGCTTAATAACAGCTTAACTGCTAAGTTATCGCTTAATAGATAGCACATTCTTAAACTCTCTTCCAACATTTTCCATTAAATGCAAATGCTTTCTAGTCTAGTTTTGTTTCCTTCCAACACGACACGAATAAAAATGTGTCGTTCTGCTAAATCAAAGCTAGAGTCTTTTGTCACCTCTTAACATTCCCTTCCTAGGCCTTTGTTCGCGTGCAGCTGAGTGGAAAAACAAAAAAAGTGTACAATACAGAAATGGATTTCTGGTCCAATCTCCAACCGCCGCCATCATAATCACACTTTCACAATGGCGATCATAAAAATCAAGCTTCCTTGTGAAACCTGTCCATGAAAGTCATCCCACCGGAACAGACTCACCGACCAGACGCAGCAGAGGACGCAAAACTGTACCATTACTGGTGATGAAGTCGTACCCAGCCGTACGGCAACATCCAATAACGCCCGTGCGGTCAGTCACAGATGTGGGTTGGTTTGAACGATGATGGAAAATGTATTTCGATCGCTCGAGTGTGAACGACTACTTTGCCGCTCCGATTTTGCCCGAAACCCGATCCCGGAGCACCGACCACAGCCCGACGGAACCGACAACTACGCCGGCTACCAAAACCCTGTCGACTGTAAAACTACATTTTATTCCTCCCGGTTCTCGCAATTTCTCGGAACTTCGACTGTCTCCCGATTACCACAACACCACGGCAAAAAGGGCTATTGCGTCGTGGCTTTCGTATGAAAATCGACAACATGCGCTCGATGCTTTTGCATCGTTTCACTTCCAATCTTAAACCGCACGTCGCCGTCCGTTCCTTTGCTTACGCCACCGTCGAACCACGAACGTCCAGCAAGTCTTTTGCCCTTTTTCCGATCGCTTTTCCACGCTCCTGACGTCACACGACCGACCTCCACCGACGCGGGCGTGCAAAACATCGGGTACAATCTCATCTCAACGTTGTGACTCTAATCCTCTTTGTGCAATCATCTCTCCCTTTTGCTGATGCCGTATGCCGTTCGTAATGCCACCAACACCACCGTCCGGACGCTGTCATCCATCTTTGCAGCATCCTGGGTCGGTATTTCGGGTCCGCAGGGCGAGTGTTGCCGACGGTGGACGGGAACGACCAAGCGCGTCCGAAAATTATTCCGCACGAATACATCTTTAGTTTGCAGTGGTGGGATAAATTTGATATCACAGTCACACAAAGGATGTACGACTGTGTAGGTACGTGTGTGTGGGCGTTGGGTGTGGGCGGTGTTGTTCGCCCGACCGCTCGTGTTCGGTTATGCGTTGTGCGGGGCACGGGTTGACAAGTGCCGGGGACAATCCGTTTAGATTTCCCTTAAAGTATGCAAGCGTTATTCGAACACAGCGAGAATAATCTTTAAACAAACAAATGAACTAAAATAGCATACTTGGAGGCGCAAAATGTCTGGTGAAAATACTGTAACAATATTAAAGAAGTTTCCTTAGCTAACTTTACATATGTATTGTTAATTTTCATTGGGCAAAAGATTCAACGTAAAACTATGATATGATATTTTAGCATCTTATGAGTATCAACTTATTTGGCATAAGCAAATTGTCAAAAAAGAAAAAGAGGTAAAGGACTCAAGAAGGTCCACCTTAGAATATTTTGTGTGCAGCACTGTGAACTGTCAATTTTTGTTGCACATTAGGTTTTTTGTATGGACAGTTACTAGGCTCCAAAAAGATCACGAAAAGTGGACCCTAATACGCATTTGAATAAGTGACTTGCTAGGAAAATGTTCGGCTTCTCCCTAATGGTACCTGTCGTCTATTCACGGGACAATATCTCCTATGAATATGTTCCTGGTCCAAGGGTTAGCACGACTGGATTATTCACTGTACGGCCTTCCTAGAATAAATAGACGACTCCATATCGTTAAACGAAGAGCTTATGATGGGTTAGAGGTAATTAAATTAAATTTACGCAACCATTTCTGACCACATCCAAAACACACTGTGCAGCCTTTGCGACAAGTGATGCGTTTTGCATACAGTTTGGCGTTTATCAACATACAACTTTCCTCAAGAGTTGGTCTTCTCGAGTCTGTTACCCAAAAAGAGTTAAAATATTTATGTTGAACGCACTTCTCACGAGTCACTCAGCTCATTTTCTTGTTATACGTCATCAGAAAGTATGCTTATTGTTAAGAATATAAAGCGATATGTTTTTTATAAACACTTCTAACAGACTGGTTTGATGAAATTTAAATGTTGTAAAATTACAGGCGGTATAAGTGAAATGTAACGTGCTTACCGCCTATAAGTATGCAATAAAAAAACTGCGCTGAATAAAATAGAGGTATACAGCAAAAGAGGTACTTCAAACCCTTTTAATTTTTTTTATATAACAAACGTAGGATAACAAAACATTAAAGAATTCATTCAAGATATTAAAGAAGATAGTCTGTAATGGTGTAATGAAATTATTTTTATTTATTAAATTTTGATTTGTACACATTTGTTGTGCACATCTCACATAAGATTTGCAAGTCCATAAGTAAACTCTATTGAAGATGTATTTTAAAAGTAATATTTAATATCTTAAAACATATCCAAAAAATCACCCAGGAGTAAATTTGTAAAACCAATTATTATACATATAAAACTACTTAGAAAATTCTTGACAGCAGAGCAAAAGCGGATAGTATCAAATATTATAAATTGCATACCTTTAGGCGCTTTGCACCAGATATTCACATGCACTCACAATCACCATCAGCTCTATTTTACACTCTCTTACTTGTCTTTTTCCTTCCCCCGTAACTTATCAACTCATCCACACACATCTTGAATGTGTTTGTACCATCGAAAAACCCCGAGACACAACGAGAGCGCCATCTACCGGCAAACAGAAAGAAATGGAAACTACGAAATAAAAAAACAACGAAAACACACCACACAAAAGAAAACTGAAACGGAATCTAAGCTTCACATACTGACTTAGGGCACCGTGCCCGTACTATGTTGAAGATAGCTGGAAGTCTTCGTACATCCCCGGTCAGAGGATGCGCTTGATGCACACCGTACACACACACTCACACACATACTTGCAGGCGCTGGAACGTTTCGTACCCGAAAAAGCACATAAATACATCAGCCATCAGATTATTTTTTTTCGCTCATTCTTTCTCCACGCATCTCGCTCGCTCGTTCATCTGTAGTGGGTACTTTCACCCGACTACTCCTCGATTGCTGGTGGTTAGATTGCGCTTGCACAGCATCCCTGTGGTAAGGGCTAAATAACTGTTACCATGGTGACCAGCTCGTTCGTTCGCATTCGCAAGTCGATTTTCCGTTTGTTCCAGTTGTAGCAGAGGCACGTTCTTCAGCTTTACCCGTACCCTCGGACTCTTCCATCCTTGCCGGGCCAATCCTAAAACCAGCACTCGTGTTGGTCGGTGTTTGTGTCATCGCAAGGGCTGCTTAATAATGCGCCGGTTGACTGGTTGGCAGAGGCAAAACCCGGCCAAACGTAGAGCATGCCCGCGTTCGGGATACGCTCACGGTATGATGTCAAAATTAGCCTCCCTTGAAACATCTCCACACTCTGCGTGGCCTCCCTTCACCGGGCGTAAGCTATTTGGTACGTGTTTTCTCGTACTTTGTTTTGCGAGTCGTTCTTGCTCTTGTTCAACCGGCTTATGATTACCTGTCTACCTTTAATGAGGTTTGCAGGAAGTTTGGTCTCTCTCTCTCCCTCGGTATTCTTTTTTACTTCTACACCATCTTCAAACTGTTCTACCGTACGCTGATCCTTTTCAACATTCCAACCTCATTCCAGATCACATCCATCAAGGTATTCGGCTCGAAAGTTAGTCATTCGATTCCCATTTTTTTTTGGCTGCTACTCTTCTGCCAACGTTTATACCTCAAAAGAAGTGCCATAAAAAAAATCGAGAACTAAGCATTTGTTAATTTATCTCTGAACAGAATTGTTCATTTAATAAAAAGAACTTCCCATCCTTGTTTTCCCCCAGTACTTGTCTTCCCGTTCCTTCCGTTTTCCATTCTTAAAGCTCATCAATGAGTTCGCTGATTGCATTTATCGCACAATTTAATGCTCGAGAAAAACTTTTCTCTTAATTATTGGCACACTCTAGTCCTGGGGCTTTTTTCTCGTTTTGGTCTTCCGTTGTCCTCCCTTTTTCCAACAAATCGTTAATTGCACAGTTCGCTTAAAAACGTTCGCCCGGAACCTTTCCAGCTAGACTCTCGTCCAGGCTCAAGCATCCGGTGCGGCGGGAAAAAAAAAACTTTATCGCTCCGAGAAAAACTTCCAGAAAAGTGGTTACGCTTGGTTTAGCGTAATTTTAACAACGCTTCTTGAAACTCGCGCATTCTACGAGAACGATTAAGAACGCATTTCTGTACCAAACCAAACAGGAAGTATTTATTAAACAAACAAGTTGCACGAACAACTTCTCTTTCGTCAAACACACTTTATGCGCGCACACACATCGCACACGATCCGGCTGTTAGATCGTTGTTACACATGATGGTAGCCATAAATATTTGCAACACACTGCGCCTTCATCGGTGTAGTGTCGGAAGTATGGAAGGAACTCATCTGCCCGCAAGCCTCCGAGCCGATGCATGTTTAATAATGTGAGATGATTGATTTCCTGCCGGGCCCTGCCGAGGCCAAGTGCGCCAAGTCTGCCTTTAATCAATCCTGTGGTCATGCTTCCATCTTGCTGCACTAGCTGACAAACATGCACAGTGCGGTGTGAAAAAAAGTGCACATGGCCCACATGTTTTTGAAACTATTTTAGGTAAGGAATAGTGCGTAACATCATTAGTTGTGAAGATTAGTCTTATGTATGAAAAATAATGAACTTTTATTAAGAAAGATAATTTTATTTCTTTGTTAATGAACTCCTAACAACTTATTTAATTTCAAGGAAAATATATAAATACAAAGGTTTCGTACATCAGATTAGATCACAAGAATAACAACCTTTTAAGCAACGGCAGAACATGTAAACTTAAAAGCATCAGTTGATTTCATAACTCTTATCACTATTAACATAACTCTTTGTCAGATGATATCGCAAAAGCAGCACATATCAGGTTTATAAATAAGTTTTGGCGGTTTTTTATGGAGTTTCAAGCCGCATAAGCCCGAATGGGTATCGATTTTATTCAGAAAAGTAATATCCGTCCCTTTGTACAACCTTTTCCCATCTTTTGGGCAGATTGTGGATTCCTACATAAAAAAAGAAATCCGGCTTGGACGCAATCCATGTTTCGACCAAATTTTTCAGTTCGGCGCATTTCTGGAAGTGCTGCGCGGTCAAGCCATGCTCCATCGACCGGAGCAGATGGTAGTCACAGGGCGCAATATCTGGGTTATACGGCGGGTGGTGTAAAACATCCCATTTTAGTGTCTGCAGGTAAGTGCGGACAGATGCCGCAACATGTGGCCAAGCGTTGTCGTGCAGCAGAATCACTTTGTCATGCCTGGTCGCGTACTGAAACCTTTTGTCCTTCAATGCGCGACTCAAACGCATAAGTTGTCGTCGGTAATCGTCACCCGTGATGGTTTCGTTTGGTTCCAGCACTTCGTGGTACACCACACCCAGCCTGGTCCCACCAAAAGCACAGCATTACGTTGGCGCCATGGAGGCATGGACGTCGAGGAGGCAGCATATCCCGGTTCAGCATGCCACGGGGCTTTAGCTCATGTGGCACCTAATGCCCTGTTTTCCGGATCATGCCTAACGCTTTTAAACGCTGACAAATGGCTGGCTGAGTAATCTCAAACGTATTTGCCAGCTGAGTTTGTGTTTGGGTCGGGTCTTCATCAAGTGCTGTCTCCAGTTCTCGATCTTCGTACTTTGTTGACCGTCCGGAGATGTATAAAAACCGACAGAACTTATTTACAGACCTGATTTAATAGCTATATTTCTGATAAAACTGAAAACCGAAAAAAGATACTAGCGATGCGCCTAAATGTATGCATTATTTCAATCCCAAGACAGATTATAACAGGTGTAAAGTTAAATTTCTTTTATAAATTAAGTTACGCTAGTGTACTTAAATGAATATTTTAAGTGTAAGTGTAGCTAAATAAGTTCAATTATAAATGAAAAATAAAATATACAATCAAATGATAATTAAAAACATAAATAAACAGAATGAATTGTTAAGATTGAGAACCATATTACACGAACTTCTTAAAACTAATGTTATACAAAAAGAAAGCAAAATATTATTCAAACAAAAATAAATATTATTTTAAATCATAGAAAATAGTCAGAGAACATCAACTAAAAAATTTCGAAGAGAAAATTTATCTTCCAGTTCAATTTAAACCTTAAAAATAAATCCTTGGTGTGCACAAAATTCTGTCCGCTACTGTGCAAAACGGGTGTAGCAAAAATTTACATTACCTATGCTGTTTTACCGGACTAAAATTCACCGAAAAAGTGCCTATCAATATTTTAAGCGTATTAAATATGTATCCCATCCTCCATTCTCACTCGCCGTGCATCGATCGTCCATCTTTTCCAATCCAATGATCCTTCATTGCATTCGTTCGTCGCTTTACCGTCGCATTCGACCCACTCGACGAGCATCGGCAGCAGCATCAGTGTTGGTGGTGAAAAAATCTATCAAAAACGCTGCAAATACATCGAACCGGGGGCGCGTGGGTGAGTAATTTCATGGTTGCGCGATTCATACCATTTCCCAGCCCAGGGTTGTGTACCATGCTAATAACTCATTCAAAAACTCAATCAACCGTTCGGCGGGAAATGGAGCACACCTCCGGCATTCCACCTTCCCGAGGGGGAGGTCATGAATCCGGTCCATAGTAGAATGAGATCAGGTTCGAGGTTCGGTATGTGAAGCGGGAACATTCTTTTCTCGAGCAACATTCATCCCTTGACCGTGGTCCGTGGTTAAATGCGGGTTGGTTTGATATAAAATTTACACCAACACAACACACACATACACACTCAAGCACCCCCGAAGAACTGGCCATAACCGTTGTCGGTCGGTTAGCTTTTCGGTCGAGTGGTTGAGTGAAAAATCCTAGCGTTGCATTTTCATGCATCGCATTCATTGCATGCTGCTAGGGCGATGGGAAAGCCAACGCTTGCCAAACACACACACACCGCTGAAACGAACCCACCCAACCCATCATCGTGGCTGATTTTATTTTGCTTTTATTTGGCATCAAATTCAAACGGTTGCCATCGGGTTTTCTTCTTTGCTTGTTTGGTTCGTTCATGATTTGGCACGATTGTGACCATCCCCCTCTTCACGTGGAACCTCCGCTACAATCGGACCATGCTTCTGCGCCGCGGTTTTTCACAACCCTACTACTACCTCTACACTAATGTTCATTCAGATATTGATCTGTAACTTCTCATCCGGCCCTTTACTTTGCATACTTTTCATGCCCGGGGAAGACGGTAGCGCGAAGAGCCAGAAAATAAAGCACAAACCATTGTGCAGCATCCCTTTCTAGTTGCACAACCACCAACACACGCATGCACACACGTACCGGGCGTATACACAGCTCAAATCAGCACACAAACACAATTGCAGCTCGATTCTGTGCAATTTTGAATGTATGCAATCCGCACTACACACTCCTACGCGATCCCGGGCAGTAGCAGCAGCAGCCGGTGGTTGGGGTCACAGTACCAGACCATTTTATTGCTCCCCTTTCCTTTCGTTGTTGGCGTCCCTTTTTCCGCCTCCTTCTTTACGGGTTTTCCTTCCATTCACACTGTCCACGGCACGGTAAGGTTCGCACGCAAAAGTGTGAAAGAGACGACCAGCGAACGAAATGTTGCATTCCAATCTCTGTCTCTTCTTTTTCACAAATCATGTACTCTCTCTCTCTCGCTCTTCCACACTGGAACGATGGAAAACTCACACAAACACACGCGCAGCAACAGTTCGAGTGAAAAAACCCCCGAAAAAACGTAACCACTTGCTCCCGCACAAGGGAACTTGCTTCGCGACTTGCTTCCCCAAAAATTGTTCACTCCGTGGAAGAATGCGCTCCGGAATTTATGTGTCGTTTGTTTTCCATCTTTATATTTGCAACCGTTCTTCTTCCGACCTGCCGGTTCAGGTTATGAAAGCGGGAAAACTTTCACACTACAATGGAGGCTACTTAGGGGGTGCCCATTTGACTTTCTATTATGCTTTTCCAAATTGTTTTACTAGACGTCATGCCCGAATCCCGGATGGATATGGAGGGAGGGATAATGTTTTTTTAGGCGAGAAATGTTGAATTTTTGTTTATGTTTTAACGTATAGAGTCAAATGAAATAGCTTATCTGTGTTTGATGTAGGTACATTATGTTCTTGTGCATATTTTATGCTTCTAATCACTGTTTGGGTACGCTTTATTACACTGTTTATTACATTCGGCTGAGTTTCATAACTAAACTTTAATCACAGGTTACCGGGAAGAAAAGGCACATAGTACGCCTAAATGTAGGCAAAGCGTTATAATGGAACGATTGCGTTACTAGCCATTTTTTCTACAACAACGCCATCTGTTAGAACATTAGAGAATTAATTGTGTGTATTTGTTGTTCACTGCAGCAAGTCACTGTTTCCAAGATGATGACATTAAAACTATTTAGATTTGCGTCAAATCAAATGAACTCGATGCAAATCGTTTTCAAAGGCGTTTAATTTGTTCTACACATCTGAAAAGTCGGTATTTTAAAGGTAAAATATTGTTTTTTTTTATTTCATAAGTATTTTTCTCTCCAAATGCTAGATGGAATGAAGAAAATACCATTTAAAAACGTTGAAAATAATTTTCAGTACATTTTAATTAATATTTCTATTTCGTTTCTCTACAATTATTGTACCGAATAGAATATACTCGTCATAAAATATTCAATTATTATACATTAAAAAAACGAAATCGCACCTTACTTCGCCTACATATATGCAATGCGATGTATCATTGTCGTTAGAATCTAATCGACTAACTTTGGCATAACAGTAACGCCATCTATTAGAACATTCAAGAACTAAATCTGTTGTTATTGATTGCTAATCCCAACACGTCACTATTTATCTGTTTACTTGCGATTAGATTCGGATCAATTAATAGTGCACAATAATTAAGATAATTTACACCATTAAGATAGCTTTCCTTCCACTGCAACGAACATCATGCTCAATCCACTAATATAATAATGTTCATAAACTAATAAACAACCACACCACTCAATTCGCTTTGTAATTTAAATGTGCACTAATGCAATATCGATTAACCAAATGCATCGCTGAACGGTGCACGGGGCCGAGAATTATGCTTCAGCAAACGATTAGAAGCCAATATAAATCAATGTTATTGCACAACCACCAACACACGCATGCACACACGTACCGGGCGTATACACAGCTCAAATCAGCACACAAACACAATTGCAGCTCGATTCTGTGCAATTTTGAATGTATGAAATCCGCCCTACACACTCCTACGCGATCCCGGCGGTGGTTGGGGTCACAGTACCAGACCATTTTATTGCTCCCCTTTCCTTTCGTTGTTGGCGTCCCTTTTTCCGCCTCCTTCTTTACGGGTTTTCCTTCCATTCACACTGTCCACGGCACGGTAAGGTTCGCACGCAAAAGTGTGAAAGAGACGACCAGCGAACGAAATGTTGCATTCCAATCTCTGTCTCTTCTTTTTCACAAATCATGTACTCTCTCTCTCTCGCTCTTCCACACTGGAACGATGGAAAACTCACACAAACACACGCGCAGCAACAGTTCGAGTGAAAAAACCCCCGAAAAAACGTAACCACTTGCTCCCATGGTCGGTCGCACAAGGGAACTTGCTTCGCGACTTGCTTCCCCAAAAATTGTTCACTCCGTGGAAGAATGCGCTCCGGAATTTATGTGTCGTTTGTTTTCCATCTTTATATTTGCAACCGTTCTTCTTCCGACCTGCCGGTTCAGGTTATGAAAGCGGGAAAACTTTCACACTACAATGGAGGCTACTTAGGGGGTGCCCATTTGACTTTCTATTATGCTTTTCCAAATTGTTTTACTAGACGTCATGCCCGAATCCCGGATGGATATGGAGGGAGGGATAATGTTTTTTTAGGCGAGAAATGTTGAATTTTTGTTTATGTTTTAACGTATAGAGTCAAATGAAATAGCTTATCTGTGTTTGATGTAGGTACATTATGTTCTTGTGCATATTTTATGCTTCTAATCACTGTTTGGGTACGCTTTATTACACTGTTTATTACATTCGGCTGAGTTTCATAACTAAACTTTAATCACAGGTTACCGGGAAGAAAAGGCACATAGTACGCCTAAATGTAGGCAAAGCGTTATAATGGAACGATTGCGTTACTAGCCATTTTTTCTACAACAACGCCATCTGTTAGAACATTAGAGAATTAATTGTGTGTATTTGTTGTTCACTGCAGCAAGTCACTGTTTCCAAGATGATGACATTAAAACTATTTAGATTTGCGTCAAATCAAATGAACTCGATGCAAATCGTTTTCAAAGGCGTTTAATTTGTTCTACACATCTGAAAAGTCGGTATTTTAAAGGTAAAATATTGTTTTTTTTTATTTCATAAGTATTTTTCTCTCCAAATGCTAGATGGAATGAAGAAAATACCATTTAAAAACGTTGAAAATAATTTTCAGTACATTTTAATTAATATTTCTATTTCGTTTCTCTACAATTATTGTACCGAATAGAATACACTCGTCATAAAATATTTAATTATTATACATTCAAAAAACGGAATCGCACCTTAATTCGCCTACATATATGCAATGCGATGTATCATTGTCGTTAGAATCTAATCGACTAACTTTGGCATAACAGTAACGCCATCTATTAGAACATTCAAGAACTAAATCTGTTGTTATTGATTGCTAATCCCAACACGTCACTATTTATCTGTTTACTTGCGATTAGATTCGGATCAATTAATAGTGCACAATAATTAAGATAATTTACACCATTAAGATAGCTTTCCTTCCACTGCAACGAACATCATGCTCAATCCACTAATATAATAATGTTCATAAACTAATAAACAACCACACCACTCAATTCGCTTTGTAATTTAAATGTGCACTAATGCAATATCGATTAACCAAATGCATCACTGAGTGGTGCACGGAGCCGAGAATTATGCTTCAGCAAACGATTAGAAGCCAATATAAATCAATGTTAGCTCAACTGGCCATAGCAAACGCATTAGTTCTCGATTGCAATGGAAGCCCGGAAGCTGTGAAATGAAATAATTTTCACCCATTCGTTTTAAATGCCATCACACACGCACACACACGCTCGTCTCAAATCTGACGTACGTGATCTTTCGACACATACCATTAGCATGGGAAGGCATGGTACGGAATCGATACAATCTGGTATTTCCGGCATCCGGTGTGCATTATTGCATGGAGCTTTGCTCCCGTCCGCTCCCACCGTTTCTGCCTTGACACGCAACACGACGATGATGCACCTTGATGACTTTTCCGACCGATAAACGTACGATCCACGGCTGGCAACATCACTTGCTATTCTTATGATTATTTATATAACTCCTAGTGCTTCCTCGCTCTCTCTCTCTCTCTCTCTCGCTGGTTTCAAGTGTATGTTTTATTGATTTATAATCATGAGCTCGTGAAACGTGAACCGCATGAGCGTTGTGTGCATATAAATGAGTAATGTGATCTCATATATAACTGCACCGTGTTGATTTCTCTGTACCACAGCAGCACGCTTCGAGTTTGGTCCAGTTTTAGATGTATCGATAGCATCATGGCAAAACGTTGAGCCAGTTTGCAATGTGCTCGGTTGAAAGATGATACCACGAACGAATGCAGACTCTCAAATGAAGCAGCTTGCAGGAAAAACACAACTCCAACAGCTTTCAGCAAAATAATCCAGTGGCTTTTTCGAGCACTTTTTAAACATTCGTACACATTTCATATATCATGAGCTCGGACGCTTTTCTCTGTAGTACACTTTCAATGCTGCTATGGGCATTATTTGCATACCTGAGTATCGGAGTGAATGAGATCGTGGAAATCATTTAAATTAAATTATGGATGAGTTTTCACAAGATTCTTATGAAAGGCAAGATGCGCAAATTATCGTATGTAAAAAATCGAGCGAAGGAACTGATTTTAAGTAGCTATTTTATTCTTATTTTATTTAATTTCATTTATTAGTAATGTGTGCTCCTAGAAATTTGTTTAGATATTGCTCAACCTAAAAAGAACCAAGCATCAGGTTACAGGGTTACGATCCACAAAATGGATTTTCTTTCCAAAATGGAACTTTGCAATCATATAATGGAATATTGCATTCACTCCGGAGGCATTTGCAACGCGGCTCTAATTAATTAAAAATAATTATTAAAACCACTTTACCATCTAATTTTCACGTTAAGCTCGTTCGAATGTGAATGAAACGGCGTGGTGATGGTGAAACAAACTATCAGATAACATTTTTCAATATGCCTGTTTGACAAAAAAGATCCAAACTCTGGTAAGAAATTCCACAGCTAGATAGATTCTTAGCCGAGTTTAAATTTTCTTCTAATTTAATGCAAGATTCCACTATATGATTGCAAAGTTCTAAAAGACCCGAGAAATAAGATAATCTAAATTTTCCTGTGATCAAAAGTGATTTGACGGCTCAACATGCACCAAATCTTTGAAATTGTTTAATAGAAAACAAATTAATTGTTTTTTATATTTTCCTAATTAAAAATAATCCTATATAATAAACAATGGTATCGCTATGAGTGGTTCTTAAAACAATATGGATTTCAAAGTTTTAAAGAGTATTAAACAGTATTTTTTCAATTATTTCCATGAAAAACGATTATTCTCACCTAATAAAGCCATCGGACTTTTAACAGAATTGCATTTAAAATTAACACTTTAATTGCTTTTTTTCACCACCACATGATTATTACATAACAACTATCGAAAGGTTTTTTACGCTAATAACGGTTATACATTAAACTGCTCGTTGCATCTGGTCACCGCCATCCCGCTTTGGATGGTTTGATAAATTATTTAATGAGCAACCACAACATCATGGTCCAATGAATGTGTACTATCATAGAGAAGAGATCGTGTATACATAAAAAACAAACGAATACCGAACTCACTCCCAATGCCTAACCGAAACAAATTCCCCGTCCAACCGACGGAAAACCGTGCATAAAATGCATACCAACCAAATCATCAACAGCCCCTAACTGACCGCCATCGTGTCCGGGCACAAGCACCGTCAAAAGTCAGCCGTATTTGTGATCATGACCGCGATCACCCTAGCCGGTGAACATCAAACAAGAATTGGACAACAACGGCACCACAAAAACCGAGCTTGCTCGCTCCAATGTTTTCACCATCAATTGGTTAGAATTGTATCACACCGTGCTGGTGCCCTCCGGCACCAAGGAACGTGGAGAATAGCAACAGTAGCAAACGGCAAACACACAAAAAAATACCCCCAACTTTCCGTCTCTCGCTTTCTCTCTCTCTCTCTCACACCCGTATTTTGTCGCTCACCCCGGGGGAGGGCCGCATGATGGCGAAGGCCATCGTAAATATTTTCGTTGGTATCATCATAACTTTGCTCATCGAGTGTAATGAGATAGGTGTGGGTAGATAAAATGTGCAGTGTGCTAAAACCAAAACAAAACGGCACCATCGCCATCCCAACCAAAATCGCCATCGTTCGGGCGAAGAAATGGCCAGGATACGGCATAGAATGGGGGAAAAAAAACAACAACGACCGAAAACTATATTTGTGCACCCGAAAAACCATCACCGTAACTTCGCTCACACACACACACACAACATAAACCGGGTCCAATGTACGCTGTGGAATGGAAGCAATCTGTAGTATTTTTCGATGGAGACGCCTAGTACCTCACCGCCTAGTGGTGCTACTTTGATGGAGACGCCCGGTAGCTCACTTTATGCCGGTGGCTGCGTACGTGAAATGGATGTATAGACCCCGTTGCTATTTTGAACCCCACACACACACACACACACACACGCTTACCAAAACACGCTACGTACGCTACACGCGCTGTCGATCGGGACCGACGGTAGAAAGTTATTCTTGCTGCATCAGCCTGATGAAACGAAATTTATGAATGTTTTTCTTTACCTTACGGGGTTTTCCCCTGTGCCCGAGTTCGAGTTGCAGTCGAGTTTGTGCTAAATGTCCCCGTTTCCCATCCGTCCCATCCCGAGTCCAACAGAGAACGTTAACCGGTCGTTAGCGCATTGTCTAAATTCAGTGGAAAACTTTCCGGGAATGCTGCTATATATGTTTTATGTATTCGACAAATAGCGTCGATGGTGCAATACCTGAGAGTATTCGATTCGGGTACGGGTAGCTACCGGCAGCTGCCATTAGCGTTTTTGAAGGGTTTAGCTTTCGATGGTACTTTACCGAGAGATAGAGCGGGAGAGAAGGGAAAACGCGGGAAAGGGAAACAGGAAGCAGGAAGAGTGCTTTTGATGACAAATTTGTAGAGAAAATTTTTCGCTGCGAAAGGCAACTCGTGTGAAGGGTATTTCGGGGGCGGTATTTGGGTCAGACGTTTTGTTTAGTGGCGGGTGAATGGTTTTGAAAGCTTTTGATGATGATGAAGTGCAAAAATACTTCTGCATACCGTCGGCGAGCGTTTCGTGCACTGATAGGTGTACTCTTAGTGGGGAATAAATCATAAAAGTTTATCATTTTCATACTACGATAAGCTTTCCTAAAAATAAAACTTGTTTTTTTACTTTAAAGATAAAAATGTAGTTAAAATTAAATGTTATGCAATATCTTCTTTGCATCATGATAGAGTTTAGTACATTAATACAATGTGAGATCACTCATAGCCCGGTAAAAAGCTCCTTCAAATCAATGACCATACATGCTATTCGTTACGCTTCGTCAGGTGTTACTCGTGTGCCTTCATCAGTGTGTTACGGATTGTTCCTTCCTTTCTGATGCTGGTTCACTAAGTCTACCAACTCAACGCTTCAATCTCCAATCTCTCGTGTGCAACCAGCCGGTAATGTACACACCGAAATGTGCCCGCACAACAACATCAACTCGCTCGTCGTCTCGCAGTTTTTTTATTTGACGGTCAGTGACAGAAAGATGCCAAAGCCTGCTTCGCCAAAAAGCTTCCTTTTTGCATTGTTTTGGCACTTGAACAATCCTTCTCCGGAAAATGCGAAAAAGCGAGCATACGTAAAGAACCAAAAATGGATCGAACTCTTTCAGAAAAAAACCAAAAGGAAAATGGAAAAACGAAAGAAGCACCCGGGCATACAGAAACAATGATGACAGGTGGTGCAAAAAGTTGCAAGATAAAGCACATCCGGCTGGATTTGCATTTCATTTTTCGAAGCTCAGCACCGGCAAAAAAAGAAAAAGCTCGCACACTTGGATTGGCGGGTGAATGGTTTTGAAAGCTTTTGATGATGATGAAGTGCAAAAATACTTCTGCATACCGTCGGCGAGCGTTTCGTGCACTGATAGGTGTACTCTTAGTGGGGAATAAATCATAAAAGTTTATCATTTTCATACTACGATAAGCTTTCCTAAAAATAAAACTTGTTTTTTTACTTTAAAGATAAAAATGTAGTTAAAATTAAATGTTATGCAATATCTTCTTTGCATCATGATAGAGTTTAGTACATTAATACAATGTGAGATCACTCATAGCCCGGTAAAAAGCTCCTTCAAATCAATGACCATACATGCTATTCGTTACGCTTCGTCAGGTGTTACTCGTGTGCCTTCATCAGTGTGTTACGGATTGTTCCTTCCTTTCTGATGCTGGTTCACTAAGTCTACCAACTCAACGCTTCAATCTCCAATCTCTCGTGTGCAACCAGCCGGTAATGTACACACCGAAATGTGCCCGCACAACAACATCAACTCGCTCGTCGTCTCGCAGTTTTTTTATTTGACGGTCAGTGACAGAAAGATGCCAAAGCCTGCTTCGCCAAAAAGCTTCCTTTTTGCATTGTTTTGGCACTTGAACAATCCTTCTCCGGAAAATGCGAAAAAGCGAGCATACGTAAAGAACCAAAAATGGATCGAACTCTTTCAGAAAAAAACCAAAAGGAAAATGGAAAAACGAAAGAAGCACCCGGGCATACAGAAACAATGATGACAGGTGGTGCAAAAAGTTGCAAGATAAAGCACATCCGGCTGGATTTGCATTTCATTTTTCGAAGCTCAGCACCGGCAAAAAAAGAAAAAGCTCGCACACTTGGATTATTCATGATTCGCCCGAAATCGCGGGCGGATTTCGTTTCTCCATTGCGCGGAATAAGATATACAGCGAACGCCGCACTCGTCACGGTAAAAGACGCATGAAGCTGGCTGGAATAAAACAAAAATTATATGTACCATCCCCCCCCCCCTTTACCGGATCGTTCGTTCCACGCTGCACAGCAAAATCTTGTTCCACGAAATCATTCAAATGTTTCATTAAAGCTTTTGCAACTTTCAAACCAGTTGGCACACAGTGGAAAGGAAAAAGAAAATGAAAAAACGATGCTTCTGTCAGAATCGCACTTTTATTGGTTTTCGTGGGAAACAACAAACCCCCCTCCCAAACCAAGCTACAAAAAAAGTCGAACTCGTCGACGTGACGTGGTTTCGTAAATGTGAGATGGCTGTAAATTCGATGCCATCATAAACAAAACCCATCGTTTCGAACGGAACCGATTTCCCGGGGGCGGGCTGGTGGGTCATGTTTGCAATGCTTCACACGAAATTGCTACAATTTTCCACGAACGGCGTGGCACCACCCTGGGTGCCTTGTCAAACTTGGGAACGCTTCGTTTTGAAGCGTGTGGCAGTAGGATGCTTCGCTAAACGTTATTAAAGATAAACGGGACTGTAAAGAGAAATGCTTTATGGTTTGTTGCTGATACAAATTATCGATTGTCTTTATGTGAGAAAAGAGAAACCCTTCAAGGGTTTAAGGAAATGAAAAATCGTTTTGAATTCAAACGG
This sequence comes from Anopheles maculatus, assembly GCA_002091835.1. Lineage (NCBI taxonomy): Eukaryota > Metazoa > Arthropoda > Insecta > Diptera > Culicidae > Anopheles > Anopheles maculatus. The sequence continues at coordinate 69,015 of KZ062997.1, forward strand.
CAACCATGTCTTGAATGTTTGAAGAAACGAATTTCGAACACAATCAATTTAATTTAAATTTGTTTTCTCCCATCGATAGCTCCTAACGATCCTGGAGTGAAAAAAAATAAGTAATATTAAATTAATCTGGGCCACATTAGCAAACAAGAGACATATGTATTATATTATAAAACCCGAGAAAGTACTACAGGGTTATGAGAGAAATAGAGATTGCATACTTTCAGACGCCGTCCCAAGAACTTCAAATTTAATTTTTTTGGCTTTTAAAATATTTTTATTTTTTATTAAATTATTACAAAAATTAACTTCAAAATGATTTCTCTATTGTGTTTTTGTTTTTGTTTTGTTTTTTTTTTAACAAATCTTAATAGCTACAGTGTCACATTCCCTAGGTCATATAAAGTTTAAAGAAACTCATAGAAATCAATTTTTTTTATGTTCATGTTTTTTATGTTTTTATGTTTATGTTTTTATGTTCGATTTCAGTAATTCTCGATTTTTTTTTATTTTATTTACATATATTTTTCATTTCCTTATTTGATTGTTAAACCTTTCACATACAATGTGTTATTTTTGTATTAAAAAGTTGTTTTACTTAATTTTGTCTTCTAGTTCAGAGTATAAATTTACACATTTCTTATAAGTGTTGATGTCAGCTATATCGTTCTTTTATTTTGTTTTATATTAATTTATTTATTTGTTTCTCATTTCTCTATTCTTTATGTTTAGGAATTTATTCTGATTTTTTCTGCCTGCTTATAAAAGTTTCTTTTTCCTTTTTTTAGTTCTTTTATGATTTTATTTTGTTTATGATTGCTTTATTCTACGTGTTTACGTACTGGTTTTAAATTGTCTTGTATTTTGCTTTATGTTATGATCGTTTTTGTCTTCATTGTATTGTATTGATCTATGTTGTCATTGTATCCTTTATCGCGAACATATAATTTCATTTTGATGTCATTTAAACGTCGAGCTGCATTGTTCAACATTGTTGAACGATGTGTATCACACGCATAGAAATATTCCATTCCATTCTATAAAAAGCCATCATCTCATCTTGCAGTTATTTTCAATTGTCCATTCATTCCATTCTCCGCTTAAATTACATTCTACTCATCGTTTGAGTTGGAAAATTAATAAATTCCCCCACCGAACGCAAAACACCGTGGGACCCCACTCGGAGCCCCGAATGTCCGACTGCTCTTGCTCAACTCTATCAAAAATAAATTCTTCAATTCAACGCTCCCATAAAGCATACCGTTTAACATCTGTTTCCTATTTCCGTGCCCTGGCCGAGCCGGTTTTTCCTGCTTCAGAAGTGAAAAAGAAGGCGAACAAAAGAGCACAGAAAAAACCCAATCTTCGTCCCTGGCAAATGTTTCTCTTCCAGCAAAGTGGGGAAAAAGAAATCCTTCCGTCCGGGACTACAGATTAAACTCCGCAAGTTGGCTGTGAGGTTGCCCCCATATCCCAGGCGAAAACTCTAGTTGCAAAGCTGAAACTGAAATACAAATGGAACCGAAAGCTACAACGCCTTTTCCCAACTGGCGAATCTGTTTGAGGCGATGGCGAGCGAAACAAAACGAAAAGAAAACCCACCAAAAAAAGGAGGACCCCTATCCGACAAAAGCTGAAAAACCTGCAACCCAGAGAAAGAGATCTGGCCAACGACTTTGAGAAAATACGGTGACGAGAGCGAAAGAAAAAAAGAAACAACCAGCGCACATATATAATGGGAAAAATGAAAGCTTTCTTCTTGTTCATCCACACTCGATTCACCATGTTTTTTGTGGCCCCTCGTCAACCGTTTAAGGGTGGCCTGGGTTTTGAAAATGGTTTTATTTTGTGCAACGATTGTTGTTTTCTCTCTTTCTCTCTCGTTTTCTTACGAATGGTTCGCCTTCGTACCGTTGAAACGTGCGACCCCGGTTGGAGAGGAAGAAAAGTTAAATTGCTTTTCTTTTGCGTTCTTGTGTCCTCTCTCGGACGCAAAGGGCTCGGCCCGAAAAAGCCGGGCTGCTGCTAAGTTCATTGCGAAACGTGCAACGAACTTTCGGGCTTGGGAAACGGAGGCTGGGATATAAACGATCTAAGAAATGTTGAAACGAAACAGTAAAACGACCCACCCGTGCCATATTTCTCACAATTCTAAGCATCTCGGTTTTACTCCCTTCGCAACGAATGGCTTTTCACAAGTGTGTGTGTGTGTGTGTTCTCCATTTTCAAAAAAAAAAACCCAAACGTTTCTACCCGCGCACGTGGTACTTGGCAGTCGTATCTTTGGGCCACTTTAAGAGGAACCATATTTTCTACTCTTTCGCCAAGCAAACGCGTGAATAGTGTTTTTCTCCTCCCTCCTCTACGTTGGGCCAAAATGGGGGTGCAAGAAAGCAGTCCTCCCCAAAAAAAGGAGCATCAAATTAATCTACACCTCGAATGAGGAGGAAGGTCTTAAGAAACGAGCGAACTGACGAGCTGCCGGATTGAATTTATTTCTCATCTCAAAACACTATTGTGTTCCGTTGATGATACGGTAGTGATTCAATTTTGTCAGCCGATCCTTTTCTTATTTTTCTAAATCTGCAGGAAACATTTACACTCAACGTTTAAAACAATTTACAGCCTAGAACGTTCTGCTTTAACAACAGCTTGACAGTCGAACGAAATAAGCGCCTAAAGGTAGGCAAATACATGCAACTAACAGAAATGACAGGATTATTGTGATAGAGGATCAGTGCTAGCTGCGATTGTTAAGTAAAACATGGCAAAAGAATGTCAACAAACTGTCTTACACATAACAACAATAAAATATGTTAAAAAAGTCTTTGACGCTAATATTTTTACCATATTAAAAAACGTAGAAATGGCGTATCTTATTCTTCTTCACTGGCTCTAAAGCCTCAGAAGGTCTTGGCCTGCTATTTCTAGCTTTCTATGACTTGGTTTTACCCGTAGCTGGATACTCACTCCTGCGTATAAATGGCGTATTGATTAAACTATTTTTTCCTGCTTAAAGAGAGACAATATTTTGGTACTTCATGTCCTGTACTTCCATGTACTTCCATGTCCATGTACTTCATGAAACGTTCATATTTTATTCTTTTTTACAATAAAACAAAAACATTTTAAAATGGGGAAAACACAATACTTAATAATAGTTAATATTTTTTACATATGTATACCATTTGTATTAGAACATATCTACAAGAACGGACAATAGAATAAGACCACCTTCATATTTGTTTTTCAAACTACTGCTTTTGATACTTTTATTGCGCTTAATCAATCAAAATTATGAAAAAAATATTACCTAATTGTCTAATTTTAAATTTCATAGCTGGTTTTATTAGTTATCTCATGTAGTTTGACTATGATTTCTTCAGAATGGCAAAGAGTCAATCAGAATTAATTTCCATTTCAATTTCAATATAATTACATCGTTTGCCTTACGACTATATAATGAACTTAAGACTAAAACTAATCCTTATCGTAGCTAATGACCCAACTCAACAAAGGATAGGACCTAGGAAGAGGAAAAGATGATAAGGAGAAGTTATAGTTATAGAGGTTATGAGTAGTTAAACGCACGAATCTAACGCAACAGAGGGTTTTTACGTCCTATTGCAGTGCGGCAACGAATTACCAAGGGTACAGGAAGGTATTTAAAAGGAGTTAAAAAGATAATCAACACAGAGAAGAAGGAGGGAGGAAATGAAGGAGGATTGGGCAGTAGTTCGGTGTGATTCAAGGGACCTGTCCTCGTAACAAGGAAGTGTCGAACGACGGGACCCATGGATCTTGTGAACAGCAAGCCTCGTGAAGGGTCCCCTGTACTCTTTCGATCCAGTCTATGTGGATCCTCGCCCAACGGGGACAAAATCACCAAGCAGTACTCCAACAGCGACCTGACTAGCGTTCAGAATATTACCTTAAGGCATTGAGGATCAGTGAAATCACAGGCAACACGCTTCAATACTCCATGCGTTTTGCGAACTCTGGTGACAAACGAGTTGATGTGGCTGGTGAAGGTAAGAACAGCATCTAGCCAAACACTGAGGTCCCTGACGACAGAGCCTCGATTGACAGAGATCAGGTCGATGGTGTGATAATGGGTTGGGAAGCGAGAACGAGTGATCGACTTACATTTCTCAAATGATGCAGTGATATCCACGATTCCTTAAGATTGGTGTCTATGATGACTTCAGCTTAAAAATCTGACAAGTTCAGGAATCCTTCTGTCAAACGAGACAAACAGAATTGGATGAATGCGTGTGCAAAACCTTAAATAAATGTTTTTGTTTATATTTTCCAGAGCATCGATGACATACTTACATACTTATCAGGCGCTACAACCGCTTCGCGGTCTTGGCCTGCTGCAACAATCCTCGATACCGCTCACGGTCTAGCGCCGTCGTCTGCCAATCAATTATCCCGGCCGTTCTGGCGGACGCATCAACACCATCACTCCATCTCAATTTGGGCCTACCACGCCTCCTCTGTCCATGTGGACGACCTAAAAGGATTTTACGGGCTGGGTCGTCCAGCGCCATTCTCATGACATGACCAGCCCACCGGAGCCTGGCGAGCCTGATTCGATGCACGATGGTGATATCACCGTACAGCTCATAGAGCTCGTCATTGTAGCGGCTCCTCCATTGTCCTTCCATACACACGGGGCCAAAAATCCTTCTGAGCATCTTCCTCTCGAACGCGGCTAAGAGGGTTTCGTCAGTTTTGGACAGAGTCCATGTCTCAGAGGCGTATGTGAGTACTGGGACTATAAAGGTTTTGTACAGTCCCAGCTTCGTCCGTCGCGACAGGTATTTTGAGTGGAGAAGTTTCCTCAGTCTGTAGTATGACCGGTTGACAGCCAGCACCCTTGCGCGCAACTCAACGTCTATGTTGTTGTCGGTGCTGACTGTTTACCCCAGATAGGTGAAGTTTTGGACGACTTCAAAGGTGCGATCAATTCGCAAAATATTCGAATGATCTCAGTTTTAAAGTATTAGATAGTCTTATTCTGTTGTCTGTCACTGTATTACTTACTTTATAGTTAATTTCTCAATAAAAGTAGTATTGCAGATCTTCTTTATAAAAATTGTTGATATTTTAAACCATATATATTAGGATGAAATTTTTAAGATCTGGATACATAATTTCCAGCAGTGTTATGACGCTTCATTTATTTGACTTTTCTTCACAAACGAAATCCTAATCCTCTAATACAGTGCGTAACGCAACTATAAGGCCACTTGTTTTTTGAGAATAACTGGAAAAGTTGAGAAGATAGGTAAAATTGATGTTCTACAAAGTTGTAGAGAATAAAAAAATACGGACTTTTACGTATTTTGCATATTTTTACGCACACTAATACTATTTTTTTCTCTGGGTTGAAAATTGCTCCTTGTAACATAACTATAAGGCCACCTACGAAAATCCTTTGTTTTTCATGAAAATTATCATTTTAAAAATCGGTAAAAAATTACAATTAGCAAGAAAGATTCCCGTTTAACGTAAAAATGATTTTAAACAACTTTTTTTTTACTTTTGGTAAACTTATGCATGCATTTGGTAAATTTTCAGAGTTTTTATGCATAATTTTTTATATTTTTATTTTTATATTTTTTTTTTGTGTATATTTTGGAATAATTTTTTTTGGAGCATGAAACTACAAAAAAAAATCTTTCCAAATATGTATAAACATCTCTGATACAGTACCCATAGCATGTGCAGGAGCCAAATAAACGTACTTAGAAATCAGCCTTTTTGCGGTGTACATTGCTTTAAGTGCCTCGTGAACTTCCAAAAACTAAAGATAAAAATATGCAAAAAATTGGACATAATGAGGAATATTAGGAAATATCAAAAATATTTTTTACATATTTTTCCTACCATCAGCGACCGCTACGCACTCCCCTCTTTTAC